>VYZU01064920.1:0-17471 GCA_013401355.1 Ceyx cyanopectus | reverse complement strand
TGTCATCCAATGACAGGACGAGAGGCAATGGGTGCAAGTTGGAGCACAAGAGGTTTAGGGTCAACACAAGAAAGAACTTTTTCTCAGTGAGGGTGCCAGAGCTCTGGAACAGGCTGCCCAGGGGGGTTGTGGAGTCTCCATCTCTGGAGACACTTAAGAGCCACCTGGATCTGTTCCTGGGTGATTTGGTCTAGGTGATCCTGCTCAGGCAGGGGGGTTGGACTAGATGATCTTCTAGGTCCCTTCCAACCCCTAATATCTATGAATCTATGAACCTGCACTAGTGGGAGGTGTTCCTGCCCATGGCAGGGAAGTTGGAACTGGTTGATCTTTAAGGTCCTTTCCAATGCAAGCCATTCTATGTCTGCACAAATAGGAAGGGTGGGATGAAGAGAGTTCTGGTAATTTTATAGCTATTCTGATGCTTTTGTATTTTTATTTTAAAATGGTTGTAGTGTATTGGGAGTGGGTAAGTGGAAGCAAGAAACCGTAGTGCTAAGAAAGTAAATAAATCAGGTGGATCCAGTGACAGGAAGAAGTTCCATACTATGAGGGTGGTGGAACATTGGAACAGGTTGCCCAGGGAGGTGGTAAAGGTCCCATCCTAGAGATGGGACCCATCCATGCCATCCCATTCAAGGTCAGGCTTGATGAGGCTCTGAACAATCTAATCTATTTGAGGATATTTCTGCTCAATGCAAGGAGGTTGGACTAGATGACCTTTAACAGGTAGGTCCCTTCCAACCCAAGGCATTCTGTGATTCTATGATAGTAGCAAAACTTCAGCTCAGAAAACAACCTGTATTTTAGACTTCCTTTCCCAAAATGCTTGAAAACTAGGGAATAAATGCATCATTTTAACACCCTTAACTAGTGTGAGGTCTACATAGCCTGATATTCATGACACAAGCCCTACAGAGCACTAAAAAGCTGGTGATGAATATTCAATGTAATGCACAGAGTACATACCCCCTTACACTAAATAAACCCACTTGACCTTCTACACATACTTTTTCTACTACTTTGCTAAGATACCTGTGTGGATATCATCCAGGTTCTCCCCACTTCCATGAAATGGTCGGGTTCTTCAAGACCTCCAAAGAATGAGAAACAGGTTCATCCATGACACGTGCACATTTCCAGGTAGACAGCTTCAGCCACTCTTTGGGGGCTTCCTGGAGCCATTGCTGTCCAAGCAGTCCTGCCCAATGGGCTCTGTGAGAAACAAAACATGCATTGCCAGAGAAAATGTGCAAGGCTGAGCAGCTTGGGGTGTAGGGAGGTGAAGCACAGGGTTAGGAAGGGGGAAGTGAGAGGTGTGCTGACTCCTCCAGGGAGCCAGGAGCATCTCTGCAGAAGTGGCTCCTTCCTTCCCTGCTCAGTACACAGACATTAGTACTGAAGTCTGACTCTCTAATGTTCTTTCTGATTAAAAAAATGAACAAACTAAAGATTGGAATCACACACAGCATAGGGACACTTTCATAATACAGAGAAGAAATCCACAGATGATCAGTTCTCTGTTTCCTCAGACTCCCCAGATTGTAAGATTGATGAGGAATCTGAACAGGATACAAGTGCCACAGAATCAAAAGGAAAGGGAAAAAAAAAATAAATCAGCAGTGAGTAATTATACTCGAGGAGACAAGATGGCAAGTGAGACCCAGAGGCAGCTCCAAGGCTGCCAACACAGCAGCTGATACAGCTCCCCAAGGAGCTCCATGCAGAATCCTCCACAGTTGGTCCCCAGCCTCCTTGGCTGCCACCAGAGCAGAGGAGGAGGAGTGGAGTGCAGAGGTGTAGGTGCTACCTCTCCCCAGCCTGCCTCCTTCCAGCATGTCACAGCTGCTTGCTGGGTCATAACGCATGCAGAAGTGTTGTTGAAAATGCATGTTGAAACATATTTTGCAGGAAGGCCTGTGAAGAAAACACTCAAATTGTTCACTGTTAATGGAGAAGAGAAAAATGCATTGCAGGACCACAAATTTCATTAGCTGTCATTGAGGAGGCTGCAGGGTTTAGTGGCTGCACTCCCTTTCTACCTCTCTTCTGATGACATTGGACGTTATTTCACCTCACAGCACCTCAGCTTGCCCATCTGGAAATCAGGATAAGGATTTGACCTCTTCTTCAGTGAGGCAATTCTAGATGTGCTGCTGAAGAGTGCTGGGTCAGAGGCAAGGATCATTATTTAGCATTCTGTTGTGCAACAGGCAGGGCTTGCTGAACAGACACCAACTTGTGGGAGACTATGCCCGAGAAAGTTTATGGTGTCCAAAACACTACACAGTCATCCAAGGCAATGCAGAACAAATATGGAACACAATGTATTTTTGGCAGCTACAGCACCTGACTAAATGCACTGTCTGGAAAAAAGAAATTTGAAGAAGATTTTGTGGTTTTTGTGCATGTAAATAAGAAAGTGACTTCAAATGGAAAGGAGAGTACATTCCTTACACTCACACACACACACACGAAAGCTCTGCAGGATGGGGTGGAGTGCAGCTTCCAGAAATAAAAGATATTTAAACTTGACAAGAGGGTGAAAACCAGGAGAACAGGGCCAAGACTGAGCAGCAGAGGAAATTATCTCATCAACATGGCACGTGATATCTTTGTATTGATTTTCAAATTAATAGATTTCATGGCCAGGAGCAACTGTTTAAAATCATCATAGTCTCACCTCTTGTACCCTGAAGATCAAAGAATTTAATCTAGTCATTTGAATTAGATTAATCCTATGTAACTAAAATAGAGTGCTAATTGTGATCAGTTGGAGGATACAGATTAATCACAGACAAAGATCCATGCAAGCATACACTTCATAAAAACAAGACTTTGCTAAAATTTCTCACTCTTTGTCAAAACAGGTATAAACCTGGGAATTACTCCATTTTAGTGTTGTGCCTGTGTGGTATTTTAGTTTTGCCCATTTTCAGTCCCTTGGGAAGCACAGGTCCTGCTGCTGTCCCACTTTGAGGCACAGACCTGAGCATGCACAATGTTTCTACAGCTGAAGATGGGGAAGGGCTGCACAATGGGCAGTCAAATTAGCAAACCCCTTGTCTGGTCACCACATGCACCTCCACATATTTTCTGGCAAAGGTGAGAAGGTACTGGTGCTTGCTCCACCCTGGTGTCACCTAAGCACTCAGGAAAAGCTGGGCAAAACATCTGATAGCTGGAGAATGTGATGAAATATGGTGCCCTGGAGAAACTGAACATCTTCACAGGTTCAGTCTGTGTCTGATGAAGAGCTTAATCCAAAAAGCACAGGGGGGAGGAACAACTGCTAAGATGTCAAAATATCCCATTTCAAGATTTTCAAAAGAGTAGGGCTGAACTTCTCACTTTGAAACAGCCTGTTTCTGATAAAAATCACCCCAAAATGGGAAAAAAAATAAAAACCAAACCTGAGGAAAAACTACTTTGGAGAACTCAGTATGCCAAGTATTGTGATGATGACAGAATCATCAGCTCAGCTCAGACCAACCGAAACAACCCAGCGGCCACGACTGTGGAGGCTGCAAACCTTAAAATCTCAGGAGTGTGATGAGAGGGAACATAAAACCATCCCCCTGAGTAGTGCTTAGGACCCTCCTCCAAGACCTTCACTATTCTCAGTCTGTAAAAATAGCTGGAGCCAGCAAGGGGTGTCAGGAGCCATCAGCTCCGGCGTGCCCGGCAACGCGCGTGGCACTACACCTCCGGAGTGGGAGTTTGGCTTGGCAGCCAGGCACTCAGATCTCATAAGTAGCCTGAGGGGGGTTTTCAGTCTGTAACTTTAATCTTTCAAATCTGGCTCTCTCCTTGTGTGCGTGGGCAATGAACACACGGCGGTGGGTTAAGCCTCTGGTGCTTCTCCTGCACTTGCTGCACACCATGCAGTGGACCCACATTTAGGACATGGGAGCATGAGGCAGCAATGCTCTGAGGGACTATCCCAGGGAAAGGGCTTTCAGCAAGTGAGGAGACAAGGCACCTCAAATTTCCCAAAAACAAGGCCAGCAACAGAGGCCTCCATCATGCAAAGGCAGAGACATGAGCACCAGACATTTGAGTTGTATCTCAGATTCCTCACAGGAGAGCCTGGTGCACACTCACTCTGCAGCTTGGTACAAGCCTCTCTCCACTGACATTTAAAGCCAGAGGGCAAAATCTTGACCTTGCAAGGGTCAAGGAGTTATTCACCACTTATTTTGCCATGGTTAAGCAGACATCTGAATCCATGCTGAAGTCCCTTAAAAAAGTAATCTGGCTTTCAAATGTGCTCTATTCGTGCATCGCCTTTATGTGGGCCCAAGTGCCCCAATGTTAGACACATGTATTTAAACACTCAGTGCCTCAGTTTATCCATCTCTTAATGACAGCTGAGGATTACTCATATCACAGCATTTTGGGAAGTCAAGTGCTTGCAAAGAAGCCCGAAGCATACAGGTGAAAGCCTGTGGGAGAGGGGAGCAATGACGATTCTCCAGGCCCTTTTTCCAAGTAAGGAGAAGGCTTCTGTGCCTTCCAGCTCCTCTCTTGGCAATGATCTGTGTGTAGGCAGTGGTCATAATCAGGAAGTGCCTCCTCCAATTTACAGCTGGTGGTACCACCTGTGCCTCTCCAATTCCAGCCAAAACAACCACCTCCTCATACCCATTTGTAAGGAAGGGCAGAGGATCCAACAATGACAACTCAGTGGGAAAAGCAAGGCTCGGGTTTAAGTGCTGACATTTTCCCTAGATGTGTACCACTGCTTATCGGTGGAGTATTTTCTTCCTCCTTGCAAAAACAACTGCAGCATCTGCTGAGAGAAGAAAACCCTGCCGTACCACAATGGCAGCAAATAAGTGATAAGGCAGACATGGGACAACAAGGAAAGGTTAAGACATTGAAATTTACTGGGCCGACAAGGGACCAACACACATGACTGTGTAGCAGCTGGAATGGAAGAAAGTTGAGTCATTACTCATCACTTCAAGTCTGTCAAGGATTTTCTTTCTGGAAAGAACACAGCAAGTTAGTAACTGCTGGCAAGGAAGGGAACATTTCTGTACACTTGAGATATAGCTCTGTCATATGGAATATGTGTCTACACATACGTCATTGGTATTATCCTTTTGCTTTCTGCTCTGGTTTTTGACTGTCGGGTTCTCTCTGACCTTCAGCTTCATCGTGGTTGAAGCCATCTCCCTTACTCCTGAAGCATCTCAAGAAGCAGTTCTGGATTAGCAGTCACTGCTTCAGTCTACTCCAATCCTTGAATGGAGCTCTTTTGCTTCAGGAAATGGAAAACTGAGGTGATTTTAAATTCAAGAAATCTGTAAGAATTACATCTCTGCACAGCCAAAACCAGAAAGTGTTGCTGTTCCCACCATGCAACCAACAGCAGGGCTTCCCTGACTTCCACATCTGAGAAAGTCTGGACAAAAAAAAAGAGGCCAGCACCTTATTATCTGGTATTCATTCATTCTGAGTGGTTTAATTTATCCAGTTATACATCCCTTGTGTGGCATATACTGTGTTCCTGCTCTGGTCCTACTCGTAAAACTTAGTATGGCTTCTCCTGGAGCATGTGGGGCCAAGAGGCACTGATTTTCAGATTTACTAAATGCCTGCATTTCCAGTTAATCTGGAGCTGTGGGTGCCAAAACCTCAAAACAGTCACTTACCCTCATTGCAAATATAATTTCAGCCTTTCTAATTCCACTGGAAGTGTAATCTTCTGAGAAGACTTGAAGGCACTCTAAAAGCTATATACAGAAAAAAACAACAGGATCAGAATGAAAGCCAACAATTTCTGAGATCAGATAAAACACTTCCTTTCATCAGTGTTTTCTTCTTTCCATTAGCTACTGCTTTTCACCCACTTCCCATAGCCTCAAAAAGTTATTTTTGAATGACCCGTTTGCTGCAGATTTCCTGAAGAGGTCCAACCATCTACTCATCTTTGAGAAAGTACCTTGCTGCTGCCTGGTCCTACAATTACTTGCATATGAACCTAAAGTGGGCAGTTTCTCATTTCCATTTAGATTATTGTACTTTTGTTTGGGGTTGTTTTTTCTTAATAGATGATGAAAGCAGAAATTATTCAGCTCTACAGATCCATAAAGCTTTTGATCTGCAGCTTTCCCAGTCCAGTGCCATGGTGACAAACCAGCATAGGGAAAAGCCCCTGCACAATAACCAAGACACTTGCACTTTGCATTTCAGACAGTGCTTGTGACATGGCAAAGCATCTAAAGGTGTAAAGTGGGCATCTTGCTGTCTTTTAAGGCAGTCCTGACACAATGCCTGAAACCAGGATGCTCTTGTCACCAGGATCTGGCACAAAGGGGTTCTGACCCACAGCTGCTGCTCCAGTAAACCACACCTTTTCATCCTCTATTTCACCAAGGTGACTGGCTAACTCACATCCCCGTGCCCAAGCAAAGCCCTGTGAGACAGCTGAAAGCAGGTGTCACAATGTCACAGATCTCGTGGCCACCTCCACTGGTTCTAGACTAAGGAGTCCCACCATTTTCTTACTCTAGCTGCAAAAGCAGAAAGGCCATGGTCACCTTTGAGTAATAACGTGGAGAGCTGCATGTTTCAGTCCAATGGCCACTGCATGGGCCTTCTTGGTTTCAAAATTAGCTGACAGCTTTTCAAAGACAGAAAAATAAATGATCTTCTTAAAGTGCTGATCCATCTTAAGATGATGATTACTAGGAAGGCTAAGAGCTTCATCTCTTACCTGACATTTCCTGTAAGGAAACCCTGTTTTGAGACACTTTCACAGAATCACAGAATGTTAGGGGTTGGAAGTGACCTCTGGAGATCATCAAGTCAAACCCCCTCTAACTTTGATCTTACAAAATGTTCATCATTTGGATTAAAATTTTATAGGCCAGGTATTTACCATGAGTTGATTTTTTTTTGCAAATAAATACATTTTTGTACCTGTTTTCAGGAGTCTGACATCAGCATCCTCACTGTACAAGACAGGAAGATTGCTCACTAGACCTACTACCTGCAGGAGCAGGGGTAAGTAGGTCTGGTGTTATTTCACAGAGAGCTAGAGATGTTACATGATAAGATGCTCTGAGGGACATCACCAAAGCTACTATGTGCAATTCTAACTTCATGACTTAAAGGGATTTGGGTTTCTTTTCTTTTTCCATTGTCTTTTCTCCAGCAGGAATGGGTTAGAGAGAGGATGAAGTGACTGTGGGAAAGAAAAGTGCAAAAAAGGAAACCTGAGGAAAAAAAAAATACATTTAAACAATGAGAAGTCATTAGAAATCTCTCTAATAGTGAGAACCTTGAAGGTTTGTAGAACTATTCCTCTCCGTGCCACAAGCAAAGTTGCTGAACTACACTATTTTCCCTCAGCTAAAAGCCAGTTTAGTAATATAGATTTCAATCATGTGAGAATGAAAAATAATTGTTTCCCCTCCATTTTATTCACAAAATACTAGCAAAAATGGCACTTTTTTTCCCCTACTATTTTGGCACAAATAAAAGTAAATTAAAAATTAATTTATCACCTCCAACACAGGCTCCAAACAGTGAAACAGAAAGTGATATTTTCCCTCCAATTACATGTACTTAAGGCTGATAAGACCCCTTTGCCTAGTGCTTTCCTTCAATTCCTTCTCCTGATCACAATCACAATTCCTGATCTGGGAAATCTGACCACAGTGTTTCAGGGAAAAGAAACACAAAGGAGAAGGATTTCAGCAATTATGGTGGCATAAGAAATAATTATGGTGGGGAAAAAAAAAAAAAAGCTGAAAGTCCAGCCCAGCACTTACCCCCAAATCCCAGCAGCAGTTCCAGGCAGGAGTTATTCTGGTAATAAAAGTATCTAGGGGACATCCTAACACTATGGAAGTAGCAGCACTGGTAAAGCCATATTATAGGGACACAGTGTCACCTCCTACCTGGCTGCCCGGGTTGCTCTTGGCATGGAGCAGGTTCTGTGGGATCACAAATGGGAAGGAGACTTGGGAGTAGATGAAAGCCTGGGTCCACCATCCCCCAACATACCTGCTGGAGAAGTTGAGCTGGTACAGGGTGGGGAAATTAACTGTGCTAGATAAAGGAGTGGTATTAAAATCTTGGTTTGCCTGGAGCAGCAAAGAAACCAAGAAAAGGAATAGCAATTCTGTCAGGGTTACAGCTGCACGCCACTCCTTTCTGAGGGTGAGATGCAATACTTTGCTCTTACCTGTTAAATTCACGCCCAGGGAATTAGAAGCTGGAGGAAAATGAAGGGGTTTTATTTATTTTCACCAACCCAGTGTGCAGCATTCTTTATCTGTGATTTAATAGCTCTTTTACCATTTGTAACTTTGGTCATTTCAACCAGAGGGAAAAACGTGATAGGATATTGCATGACTCATAAGTCTTGTGAAATACTTCAACATGGCTGATCTTTCAGGTTTCTGAATTACATTGGAGCAGAATAAAAACCTGAATTCTGTAAAAGGGCCTGGACACTAAGCTTCCATAAAGTAAACTTCGTGCTTTTTAAAGCACATACAAACTCTTTAGGAAAATTTGGCAAATATCTACTTGGTTAAATCCACAAAAGTGTGTTTCTGCATTCTTGGGTACATTCTTACATACTTGCATGGAGCTTCAGGCTTCCCCCCCCCCCCCCCCCTTTAAAATCAAGGCCAAATTTTCATTCAGCAAAGTAGATCTGCAGATTTGGGTTTACAATGCCAATGAGAAATATTACCTGAAGCTTGCATAGATGGTTATTCTGTTGCCACTCTTTTTCTGGAGTCAGATTCTCAGTTAGCACATAAATGCATAGGGCCACCAAAACTCTGATTGCCAGAGATCATTCAGCTTTATTTTCAGTGCCTCATGGATTCTCCTTTCCACTTGGCTCCGATCTGCTTGTGTCCTTTCTCCTGTTCCCTCACCTTATCAGTGTTTATGGCAGAAAGGGAAGTAATTTCCCTTGGACAGAGAGGCATTTTAGGGAGGGGACAGACTAAAGAGGCAGCAAAGAAAGCAGGGGCACATCCCTGGAAATGCTCCTTCATTGCAACTTCGATAAAGAAAACCTGCAACCCACACACAGAGTAACAGGTAGAGGCTCCAAATGGTGGCATCTGAAAATCCTGACCTTTCCCATGCTGTGGACAACTGTTATGCTGTTGTCCCGAGCAACTCCTCTACAAGGCTTACAAATAACAATTAGTAGTAATAATAATGGGTCACAGAAAAAATTTGGGTTTCTGACTGTCATTCTGCAGGGAATGAAAAGTATCACAACTGTTTCTTTTAGAAGTGCTGGAAAAACCTGTCATTGTTCAGATTCAAAGTGTTAGGCAGATGTGACATTTAATATCTGAACTGCTATCAGGCAGGAAATTGCATTATTAAATTGCACTGTTACCCAAGTTACATTAAAATAAAAAAAAAATAAAATTAAAAAGGGCAATTTACATTAGGGGCCAGTTCCAAGATCACTGCAGCCCCCAGCATCTGACAGCAGCCCCTGCACCACAGCAGCCTTGGGGCTGGGAAAGTGAGCAGCCATCCTGCAGGGCTCCTGTACAACGACATCAAACACACTGAGAGTGTCGAGGCCAAACTCTATGGGATGATAAATACACTGAAAACTAAGAAACTTTCCTGACCAAATGAAAATTTTCTCTCCCCTCACCCCCCCATCTCTGAAATGTCTCACACTGTTTACTTTAACCTTTCAGCCCTGAAAAGGCTACAGTACAAAAGTAGCAAGCTGCAGGTGGATGGACTTAGTTCTGGCAGAGCTGGATAGAGAAAGAAGTTAATGGAGAAGAAGTTTCACTCTTCAGTAGACAGAAACAAGTATTTCTTTGTAAAACAATGGAATTTGACAGAATTTCTTATGTTTTAAGTTTTGCATGCCTTTCTTAATAAAGGCTAAGCTCCTTTTATCCTTTCCAACAAAGTGCATCATGCCTCAGCTACAATCCTTTTGAAGAACAACATGCACACACAGTATAATCTGACATTATTCCATTGCTACAGGGAACATCTTGAACATAATTGCACCACATGGAAGTTGACTTGCTATGAGAAAAACACACAAAAAAGCTTTCACAACAAATCTGTAAACACATTTATGCTCCCAATAGCCATGATAAATCCAATTAAACAGCCAGGATTTGAGCTACAAACTGTCACTAAAGGAGTTAATGCAGTTCCTGTGGTGGGGAATATACCAGCTTTAAGCAAGAAATCACAGTTCCTAGTGCTTGAGTTTCACACTTGTGTAGTTAAGCCTCACATGAGTACTGGCAGCCAAATCCAGACTCTTTAGGCCCAGCTCACTCCTATCCCATTGACAGTGGGACTGCATTGCCTCACTCTCACTGCCTAGTCCTGGAATCATCTTTTTTTCTGCCACAGGTAGCTCCTTCAAGGTGCTCTAACTCCTGTTCCAGCAGTTCTGATAATAGGACAAAGCACATCAGCACCAAGTTTGCCTGGCTTTGTTACAACCATCATTTCATTCAGGTACAATTCTGACACCTACAATAACAAAAAGTACCACAATTCAGAGTCCTGTAGATTCTCTTGTCATGCCCCACACAATACCAGTAAGCCAAATTTCAGGATCACAAGCTACTGGGAACCAGCTGTAAAAACATAACATTAAATGTGAAATAACTCAGTTGCCAAGATGTTCTCCGGCTTCCCCAAGGTTGTTAAAAAACATGTTTAGTGCTAATAAGACACTTCTAAAACCAGTTTATCAGAAGACCTGGTTCTAGTTTGATGTTCTTCTCCCAGTATATCACATGTATACAGCTACCATGGGAGGGGAATTATTTCAATCTGGACCTGAAGATTTTCTTTCCTGCAGATGCCAGGAGAGAACAAAGAAGGAATTATGCCTTTGCACTAGAAAGAACATGGTGTATTGCAGCACCAGGGAGCAAGAAACTCTGTCCAAAAAACATCTGCCTCTGAGGAGCACCAAGGAATGCACAGTGAGGTTTGCACTGGCTACCTGTTAGTGATGCTGAAAACAAATACCACTAACAGTCCAAGCTATCACATCATCTGTAATGCCATAGCTCTGCAATCAAAACCACCAGAACATTCTAAATCTCATCAGTTTTTCTCATGAGGCAGAAAATTCTATTTATGAGTGCTCAGAACAAAACTGGCAGCAGCTTGTGCAGCTCCCCACTGAAAACTGGTCCCAGCTGCAGCACAACAGTGGCAACCCTGAGTGGTGAGGGACACCTCAGCACCTGGCTCCATTGCCAAGCACCTTAACTTCACATTAGCCACGTAGGTAAGGCTTTAAAGCTCCACAGTTAATCATCCTTCAAACGAAGGGAGCACAGTGAACCCAAGTGTGTTCCACCCTCCTGCTGGCAGGGGCCGAGAAGTGCTGGAGCTGTTGCTCCTGTGCAGCCTCCCTGCTGCTGTTTTCCCCAGCAATGCCAGTTCCCATGCATACAGCAGGTAACCCTTTCACAACTCTCTGATTTCTGCCATTCTTCAAAGGTTTGAAACCTCCATTTTCAGTGGCTGTAACAATGGTCTCCCTCGAAGCTGCAGCGCTGTGACTCACAGCAAAAGAAAGTAACACTGCACCCAGCTTGAATGCACAGCTAGGAAGTAAACCCAACATCAGGAAACATCCCCAGAGCTGATATATGCCTACCTAACATTGCCCAGTGATTGTGAACGTTGCAAGTTCTGTTCACTTTAAAAGTGACTGAATGTCAGTACCTTGAACTAACATTCACCTAAAGGCATCCCGTGGCCATGCAAGATCACTCCAGGGAACATGGGCATTTTGGGCTGGAGGATGCTGGTTCCAGCAGCTGCCAGTGTGGACAGAAAGGGCAGCAGCAGAGCTGTGCTACACCCAGTGGTCACTCACCTGTTGAGTGGGATGTTTCTGAGCCTCTCTCAGCCTGATGCCAGTGACCACTGTTTTTTGCACACTCTTTGAAGGCAACCATGGATGTTTTTACTCCTGTCCTTTCTGCATGCAGGTACCTGGAAAAACTGGGGTATTCTCTCCCTACACAAGGGCTATAGAAGCATATATACAAACAAGAAAGCATCAGTCATTAGCTGCATGATTTTAGCCTGCTAAATTTCTTTGGATATCTAAGCTGCTGAAGCCACACCTGTCTGCCTCAGACATTGTCTGAATGTTTGCAGAGCTGCTAGACACCTTGAGAAATAGTGATGAGGCTCAAATGCTTTATGAGTATTTCCAAGTGTGTCCAAGTCATTTCTGACCTCCACAGACTGCAATTTGTCTGGTTTATGGAGCTGGCAGGGTTTCCTGGTGCGTTTGGTACTTACAACTTCTTTGAAGCAGGGAATGGAGTTTGCCAGTTTACCAATCCTGTGGTACATGTCCATGCTGAACAATCTTGCTTGGAAGTAGGAACTGCAAAAGGCCCAAGTCAGCTGGCAAGTAACACCTGCCTATGGATGCCTATGGAAACACAGTGCTGGGAATTCAGACTTGAGATTAGATGACACAGAAAAAAAGAAGATGCTTCTAGACTATGCTGCTTTTGAGATTTAAAGCTTCAAAATGTGTTTTGTTTTGTTTTTTTTTTAGGAGTGAAAGAAAACATCCAAGTCAGAAGATCACTCTCCAGTAAACTTCAACCCTTCAGTTTGGAAAAAGGCTTGGGGGTGCCAGTAAATGAAAAGCTGGACATGAGCCACCAATTGTGCAATGGAGCCCAGAAGGCCAATCCAACCCTGGGCTGCATCAAAAGCAGCGTGGGAAGCAGGTCAAGAGAGGTGACCCTGCCCCTCTGCTCTGCCCTGGGGAGACCTCCCCTGGAGTCCTGTGTCCAGCTCTGGAGCCCCCAGCACATGAAGTACATGAAGCTGTTGGAGCAAGTCCAGAGGAGAGTCACAAACATGATCAGAGGATGGAGCAGCTCTGCTGTGAGGACAGGCTGAGAGAGTTGGGGTTGTTCAGCCTGAAGGAGACTCGGGGGGGACCTTAGAGCATCTTCCAGCACCTGCCAAGGGCCTGTCAGAAAGAAGGGGAGGATCTGTTCACAAGGGTTTGTAGTGACAGGGCAAGGGGCAATGGCTTTAAGATGGAAAAAGGGGAGATTTATATTAGATATTAGGAAAAAGTTCTTTAATCTGAGGATGACAGATCCCTGGAATGGGCTGCCCGGACAGGTGATGGAGGCCCCATCCCTGGAGACATCCCAGGCCAGACTTGAGAAGGCTCTGAGCAGCCTGACCTAGTTAGACATGCCCCTGCTGGGTGGAGGGGGGGGTTGGACTAGATGCCATTTGGAGGTCCCTTCCAACCCACTACATTCTCTGATCCTGTGACTCCAGCAGAAGCAGAGCAGCAGGACACAGACAAAGAGTTGTGGTGCTGTAAAGCCTCGGGACAAGCCCCATCTCAAGGGCATTTGGCAAGTACCTCTCTTGCATTTTGCACTGAATCAGAAAACTAAACCCTGCTACTACTTTGAAAGAGAATACCTCTCACCTCGCCACCCCAGTTCTTGAAGTTACTCTTATCTTAGAACAGATGGCAGAGCTGGAAGCACTTGCTTTGTGAGGAGGATGGAATGGGGAAGAGTATTACTTCACGCTTGTTTTGTTCTTCAACTCTCTTGAAGCTTCTCTGGCCTCTGCCAGAGATAGGAGCCTGGGCTTGTTGAACTTTTCATCTGAGTCAGTATAGCAAGTCTTTACATTCACTTTCCAGCTGGCATGAAAGGGGTGGGGGTCAAGAAGCATTTGTACTCTACTGCAGCCACCATCAGGAAAACCCTGTTGTCAGCAAGAGCTGAGAGGAACACGGGGAATGGCTGAAATGACTGCAGCAGGGAATATTTTTAAAGACTTATTTGTGGAACATCCTGCATTCCTCAAGTGCTTGCAGGAGAGGATGTGACTATCAGGGGCAAAATGACTGTACCTCCTGGCTCTTCCTTCCTAGACATTCACACATGCACCAAGTATCTCTTGCTTATTGGTATTTTACAAAAGATAGCCCTTTAAGCAAATTACCTTCTATTACCATGCCTATGGGTAATGTACAGCATAAATTCATTAATCAAGCAAAAACCACTGCTGTATCTCGACCCAGTCATTCAATATCACTTCTGCTTTTCCCATGTTTATATTTAGATGGGAAAAATACAGCAAAACAAATCTAAGTTGATGAGGAAAAAGACTAGCCATTCAACAAGCCTGTTTGGAGATGCACAGAAGCTTTATAACTAAGGACAACTCTGTCTGAAAACCAGAAAAGCAGAACTTTCAGAATGCCAGGAGTGCTGGGAAGGGGGAGGGGATGCATGGCCAGGAACTGGAATTACACAGTGGTGGCTTTCACATGAGCACGGAGTGAAGATGGCCAGTGGTGCAGGGGTAAGCAATGGCAGGCTACAAAAAGAACAGCTGACATCCCAAACTTGCCAGGTTCTGAGAAAGCAAGGAGATGTTTTTAGGTAGTTTGGAAGTGTTTGGTTATGGGTGTGCTCACAGCTGCTGGCCCGAGATGGACTTAGCAGATCCACACACACCTAGAGGAAAATAGGAAGCAGCAAGACACCAGAAAGCAGGTGGAACATCAGCAGAGAGCCCCAGGCTGCCTTTGTGTTGTACCCAAGCACTGCAAGAGGGACAGGTCTTCCCAGGCCTGCACTCTGGCCAGTGTCTTAGGCTGCCTTGACTTTCTCACCTTTTATTTCCTTAAAGCCAACACCAAGCATTTCAAACACAAGCAGGGCCAGCCCTGCTGAGGTTCCTTGGCACCATAGTGGGCAATGCCCATGCCAGGTCTTGACTGTGCCTTGTGGGGCTCAGGCAGCAGGTCCCTCAAATTCCTGGTAGGATGTCATAATTCTTCAGAATTTCTGAGGAGCATTCTCTCATAGGCAGCCTCACACCAAAGCTTCCATAAAACAACTGACTAACAAATTGCTGAAGATTAGAGCATCAACATACAGGACTACTAGGTTTCTAGATGGTTTCATTCTGTTCCTGGCTTGTAGAGAGGCACAGTTCAGAAGAGATGCCTACCAAACATGCACCCAGGCTAGTCAATTTTTCCCTGACCAGTATAATGGCCCACCAGCAACTGAAACAGTGTTCATGAAAAAGTGTGATTACAGAGCAATTGGAAGATACTATCAAAATCTTTTAATATAAAATGGTCTCCTTTTATCCACAAGAGCTCATCAGGCTCCTCTGACAACACAAAAAATTAATCATGAAGGTAGTTCAGCACATCAGGGATAAAACTTAATTTCAGTGCTGGAAAGAAATAACTGTTTTTACATTTAACATAGCTAATAATTCACTCTTGGAAGAGTGCTTCATCAAATCCCAGGACAATTCCTTGAGGCTACTCTATGAATGTAGTTAACAAGCACCAATAGTGAATATAAACTTAAACCTGAAGTTGAAAGACAGACACATTTATCCATGAGCAAGACATTGCTCCCATGGCTGCTTTACCAAACCATACATTGGATGCCAACATTAGCAGTAGGGCTTGGCATTTGTGATGTGGTTCTTTGCTAACCAAAGACCAGACCAGGATCACCAATCTGTTTAGCACAGACCATCTGTAAGCAAAAGAAAGCAAGAGGTTTTGGTAACTACTAAGCTAAGCCAAACATAAACTAGTGGACCAAGAGGTAAAAGTGCTACTTTCTGAGCCAGCATCTACAACCATTTGTTATTTTTCAGTCTCTCCATCAACCAGCCTAGTTTACCTTCCACAGATCTTTTCAGAGGGAACATCCTTCCCCATCACATGGGTGCAGAGAGGGGCTCACCCACACCAGTACCACCACCTGTCCCACATCCAGCAAGAGCCTCTCATAGCAGAGTATCTTTTATTCTGGGATTTTATGAGTAAGCGAATAACCGACCATAAATGTTCTTTTTCTTTTCAGTATATTAGATGTCATCTCCTTTCAAATGGTTTGCTTTTTCTTGGAGTCTCCTGACAATTTTGGGACCCTTCCCCACAGATAAATCCATGTAAGGTATTAGTCCCTGCACAGTACCACAGGGCAATCTCACAGCTGCTTTTAGGATGCATCAATGCTCCTTTAGATAAGTAACAAGATCCCTTTTGCTTAAAGGGGGGTGTTAAGAGGCCCTTGAAAAAGTCTATAATATATTAATCAGAGAAAATTTACCATAATAAATAAGAGCTCATGGTTAAAAAAATATTTTTAAATGCCTCTCTGTTGCAGATTTAAACCAAAGAAGGAATATAGTCAGATTTGTACCACTGCTTCCCTGCTGTATAAATAGCTGCAATTGGCATGCTAAAAATAAAGCAGATAAATATTTAAGGCCCACTCCTACTTAACTTACTGTTGTGCAAATCAGCAATAGTATCAATAAGATCAATGAATTTACCTCAGAATATTTTGCTAAAGTCAGAGGGAAGGACTGTGTTTCCAGCAACTGCAGACACATCCTCCCATGAACACTTGACCATCAGCTGACTGAGCTTTTCTTCCTCCTGACCTGCAGGTCCCTTTGACAGCAGTGGGAAAAAGAGCATAGGGTTAAATGCCAAGAAAGCTGCATAAATCAGAGACCATACAAGAGGGAAAAAAACTGCTTTACTCAGCAGGGTTTATCTGAAAACATTCAGATTGCAGCAGTCTCATACAGGCCTGACCCCCACCAGGGTATGAGGTGAAAACCAGCCTTCTGGCATGTAGGTTTTCCCAAGCATGGACAGCTAGAATAAGCATCTTGCACTTAGATTAAAACAGGAAAGGTTTAAAAAGAAACAGCACAATGAAAAACCATGGTAATTTTGCCTAATCCATAATATAGCACAAAGGTAACTTGTACAAAGAAAAATAAGTATTCCTAGTAGAGCAGTATCTACCTCAGTATCTACACATGTCAAATAAAATAATGATTACCATAAAACTACTGTAAAAAATAAGTATCTATACTTTTCTTTTGTAGATCATTTTTCTCCCCCCAAAATAACTATTTTGTGCATGAAATGCTTCAGACTAATGCACTCCTGAAAAAACACTTGGAAATGAACAAAATAGTCTAAAATGGCTCTTCTGTCTAACTTTAACTCTGAGACCATTTTACATCAAATAAAAAGACTACATAATGTGCCTGATAATAAACTGCATTATTTGTGAGGGCGCTTACAGAACAGGAATTATTTGTATTGCTAGAATAAACATTCAACAGAATCCACCAAAACATGTGAAACTATTTAAAGGGAAATGCAGCAGTTCTCCATCCTGATAAACCAAGGAAAAAAAAAAAACCCAAACTGTGCTTAAGCACATCTAGGTATTGTGTCATTCTGAGTACATTGGGAAACTAAAGATACAAAGGCTGTCTGTTTTACTTTTTTTATTTTTTTATCTTGCTTTTCCAGGAAACCAAATATTAAGTACCTGGCTTACAAACCTCCTCCAGCACTTGCTCCTGCTTCCTTTGACATTCACCTCCTACAAATGACA
>VYZU01064915.1:0-36395 GCA_013401355.1 Ceyx cyanopectus | reverse complement strand
TTTTTTTTTTTTTGGTCATTTGTCCTTCCATTAAGAGAAAAGTCAGTTATTTAATACAGGCATTACATTATTTGTTCGGTTTTGGTTTATTTTTTAATTATTCCTACTAACCCTTCTTTTTAAAGCACTTGAAATCCTATCTATCTTCACACTGAATTATCCCCAGGACTATTTCCCCCTCTCTCTCTCCACCAGGCAGCTGAGGAGGAGCCCATTTGCTGAGGAGAACGTGCTGCTCAGCGTGCCCATGGTGATAACCCGACATCTCAGAACCCACCTTCGTGCCAGACACACCTTGGAACCTTGGTGAAACCAGATTCAAATGGTCCAACTCTTGCAAAACCAACGGATGAGTCGGAAGGGGATGAGGGGGAAAGCAGAGGGAGGAATGGGATGAATGATTGTATGGGCCAAACACACCAACCCAGTTTTCCTTCAGACACCAAAATAAACCCCAGCAGCTTGTTTCAGTGTTTGGATTCACTGGCAGATCTCTCCTGGATTCACTGGATTCCTGACTGCATCTGCTTGATCCAGACCCTTCCCCTTGACTGGAAGGGTTGAGGACACAGTTTAGTCTTGTGTGCTGCTCATCCCTGCCTCTGAGCCAGTGACCATCAACTCCTAAACCTTACTGCATCCAAGTCCACATGGGAAACAGGCTGCTCTTGTTCAGTGTGCACACAACTGCTTCCCCTTCTCTTCCCCCCATTCTCCAGTGCTCCTCATCCCCAGGTACTTCACTGCTGCACTGAGTGACCCATAAAGTCCACCTCAGTTTGATCTTTATGACTCTGCTCCAAGGACAGACACTGAATATGTGGATTCAGCTATTTCTTATCTTTAAAAAAATCCCACAAAACAACAAACCAAGCCCCCCAAAAAACCCACTTTTATTTGTTCAAATGAAGCTGAAGTTTTTATATCTTTACCAACAGGGCACAATGACGACCCACTGTCATCAGCAGTCACGCACCTACAGCACCCCACTGTCCTAGCTCTGTGCCTCAAGTGTCCACCCAGTTACACAGTCTGGACAACTGCAGCCTAGCAGGACATGCACCACAGAGGATCTGCCACTGCCTGGACATAAAGATTCCTTCCTCCTGCACCTCTGTGATGCAAACAGAACCTCTTGTTACCTGCGGGATGGGATACGGTGCAGGCTCTACAGCAGAGGGGCTGCAACGCCACCCCCTGCCCTCTAGGAACAGAGATTCCAGACCCACCTGAGCTGCACCAATTCCACCCTTACCCCTGGGGAGGGGTCCTGGAAGCTCTAAACCACCTACCTTCACAGTGGGAAAGCCCTGCTGGGTCCGGTCCTTGACGGAGCCTCGGCTGCCTTCAGTCAGGTACCGAGCCCTGTGCTGGGTCTCTGGCTGTACCACTATCTTCAGCTCCTTCCCCTCACTCTTGGTCGGGTACTGACCAGACAACATTGGGGTCTTCTTCCCTCCAGCTCCTTTCTGGTTCTCTGATGCTCTGGGAAGTCAAAGCAGACCATTAAAAAGATGTTATAAGCAGCTCCTCCATACAAACCAACTAAATCACAGCAAAGCTGCAAAGACAAGAGAGTGTGTATTAATGAAGATTGAGAGAGAGCAAACTTTGGAATTCTCTTTCTGAGAGTGAAGGAAACCTGCAGGATGAAGAGGAATGGTGCTTCCCTGCCTCCTCCAGCCAGGGCAAACAGGAACTGCTTTTCAGACCAAACATAAAGGGAAAATCAATTAGCATTAAACTGTGTTAACAAACAGAAGAAGGCTCATAACCTGCTTTTTCAGAGAATGGGATACAGTCCAGTGTTATCTGAGTAAGCTGTGTTGCTTCTGTGACAAATACACAGATGTACACACACACACCAAATGGATTTAAGGTAGAATGATACTTCTTTAGATAGGAAAACAGCCTCATGCCTGTCTCCACCTGAACTTGCACATCCATGCAAACACCAATTTCCATCACAGCAGTTTGATCAATTTACGTTAAAACCAAATTAGTTCTCATAAAAAGCACTGACATAATTGCACCAATTTTACATCACATGCAAAAGGACTGTTTCTTTCCAGGTGGGCACCTGAAGATGTGACGTGCCTTGTGCTCAGTTCCATAATTAAAATGGAATGAAGAAGCCCTCCAAAGTAGAACATGGAGATGGATTCTGTGTTCATGTTAAAGCACAATGGAGAAGAACCCTTGATCTTATACTGAGCAGGTTTGTGCAAGGAACCTGACCTGCTGTCTAATAAGCTCATGTCACACTAGCAACATGCCATGGTAAAGGGTAGAGGCAGAAACAGGGCTGAGTGAATTTATGTAAATGTAATATGCTATTTTACTACCAAAAAGTAGTTTCTAACAGCTCATACCCCTGAAGAAAACACCTGAAAATAACAGGTGTGAATTCCTTCAGAAACAAACCCTGATTCAGTGTGCAACACACAGCCGTGATTTCTCCAGGATTTCCTTCTTCTCTGGGAGAAGGGTGACAGAAAAGCTTTTGCTTCAAAAATCAGTCACTGGGAGCTGTGCCACCGTGTGGGTTTTTCACTGACCTGAAGCTGGGGTAACCAGTAGTGCTCTCCTCCAATTACCAGATGATTTATATTAGCAGCACCTTCCTTAAAGCTCCTACTGTGTAAGGAACAGCACAAGGCCAGGCAGCACACAGACACCTCCAAGTCATTCCCCAGCCCCAGCACAGCCTGGCACAGCCCTTCTCCTGCCCCATGGAAGGTCGGGCACTCTGCCCTCTGACTCCTCCACACCCCTTCGAGCCCTGGTGTCACACTCTTACTTCCACTAAGCCCTCCAAAACCTTTTCATACGTGTAACAAAGGGTTAAAGCAGACACTGCCCACACTTGGTATGAGTTTCAATCCTGTTTTTCTGTTGGTGAACTGCCTGCCCAGCCAGGCTGCCCAGCACAGGGGCAGGGTCTGGACAACAAATGAGCATTTCTGCCCAGGAGTCCTGACCACTCAGACACAGACTAGTCAACCAGGCTGTTTAGAAACACAAAAACACTACGTAAGAACATTTCTTCTAGGAAAAAAAGAGACAAAATTCTTCTTCACTGTAGCATATACAAAACCTGAGCTACACTAACCCTGTGCCCAGGACCCTCAGCAGGCTGGGCACTGTGCCACGGGAAGCCAGCACTGGGAGCTGGCCAGGCTAGCAGTTCCAGCTCTGTGAATTAATACCAGAGACTGAGATGTTGTTAACTTGGGAGGGAAATGTCAGAGGGGCAGCCATCGGAATGAAATTCAATTTTAACACTCATCATGTGGAGTTTTAGCAGTGTGACATTAACACTCTGGCCTCTCCAACACAACTGGGTTTTTTTCCTGACAGTACTTTGCTTTTAAAACCAAAGTTGCCTCAATTGTCACCATACTAATATTTTATACATTGCCACATTTATGTGAAGAGATGCTGCCTAATAATGACTTTGAAAGTCTGCTCTCTAGAAACCTAAAAGTAATAATTACTTCACTCAGATTAGCTGAACATGAAACTGTAAAGCCTTCCTCAGAACTTCTCAATGCTCTTCCTCCTCATACTAGGAGGACATACCATTTACACATCCTTTTAATTGCTTTCTTTGTAATATTAATATTCTTGCACATACAAATAGTAAAATATTTCATCCACACACGTTTATTTATTAGCTTAGCTGCCACCAGACAGCATCTCCTCAAAGCCAGCACTTCTCTTCCTGAAAAACAAACCCAAGTGGCCAACCCCATGATTCTATTAAAGCAGATTTCCGAGCTGAGTCTGCCTGGCCCTGCACTGGCTCTTGGGCCCATTCCCAGTGGAGACCCGAGGGGGAAAGTGAGACCAATCCTGCTGGAAATCTGAGTCTCTGCCCTGAATCACCATCAATTCACCCGATTCTAAAAAGGCTTTCACAAATTCCAACAGTTTCCACAGAAGATTCTTTTGCTTCCTAGCTCCAAGACAACTGACTACAAGTCTCTTTTGAGGCAAGTGCTATTTCCACTCCACAAATTACCAAGGGCGCTTTCCTTGCTCTTTTCTCAAAGCCAAAAGTAAATGAACTCCCTTGGCTGAACTCCACCAGGCTGGAAAGTTAAGATAAAAGTCACGACTGTGACCTAGATTTGTAATGCTCCATCTCCGTATTCCAACTGCAAAATTAACTTTTCTAATATCTTGGCCATTCCTTATCCCAGAGCTTTTATTTAAAAGGATGACTCTGTTACATAAGAGGTTTGCTGCAGCTCAATAGAGCCCGGATACAACACACTAGGAAAAAAAATATGCTTATCTAGCCCCGTGTTCAGTCTTGCTGCCAGTGCTGGTGAACACCCACCAGTCAGCCACAAAGGTTTTAGGGAATGTTAAAGAGTCCTGTCATGTTTCAGACAGAGACCACTCTGGAGTTGACTGAAATTCCCTTCCTGAGGTGCAGAAATGATATTTACAGCCCGTGCCCTGGGTAAGGGAGACCTGCCCTCCCTCATGTGGCACAGGCAGCTCGTTTGCTCCCTTGGCTCTACCCCAGGCTAAGGCTTCACTGCATGACCCACTGCAGCTGGTGGCACCCAGAGCTGCTGGTGGCACCCAGAGCCACTGGCTGGCTGCAGCCGAGCTGAGCGGGGCTGGTGCTGGGGGTGGCAGAGGTGATGCTCCCAGAACCACCCACCCAGGTCCTCACAGTCACCTTCCCACAGTGACATTTTAAGTATGGAACTGCAACGACCCTGGGAATACAGACTCCAGGCTCTTTCCCTTTGGAATATGAGAAGTTCATAATCTTTCCCGTCAGGCAAATGTTAATATTCACCATTACTGCAGTGAACATTACAATGTTGTGCAAGCATGTACAGAAAGGTAAACACAAATGGAGTCAACCTCCCCCTCAAAAAAAATCCCAAATAAAAACACCACGTCTATCCACTTGGCCACCTTAAAAATACTTAGGAAGCCACAGGTCAAAAAATGAAAAGAAAAAAAGAAAGTATCAATACAAGATTGCAAACTGATGGACTTTTTTGCTCTTTAAGCAACTGCTGAGATGCACTGAGTGGACAGTGTGAGGTGGGAGAGATGAGAGGCCACCACCCAGGCGTGCCCACGCACAGACACTCGCATGCACACGACCCAGAAGCAGAGAGAGAAACAGGATTAGAGATTTATTTCTGAAAAAAAATCAAATACAGAAGTGAATTCACAAGGAAAAAAGAAAAAAAAAACCAAAATCTGGTTCTCATCTTAACATTTCTTTTAAAAGAAGTAGAGTCTGTGTGAATTTAAACGAGGAGAGATCCTAACAAGGCATTAACTCTTCCTCCCATCGCTCGCTCTGTTCGATAGAGAGGCAAAGAGAAGCAGGTGAAGGGCACAGACTGAAATTCTCCCATAAAACCCTGCAAAAAACCATCAGATTTAGGGAATGGAGGGCTCCTGCCTTTCTTTTGAAATACAGTAACTTTTTCACTGCCGTTTCATAAATGGAATTGTGCAATCTTTTAGGAATTTCACTGAAACAAGAACACAGATGAGCTCATCAGCGCGGCGTCCAATAGTCGCAGGCAAGTTCAGCTTTATCTTCTACATAACGACCAACAAGTCTAACAAGAACTTATCAGGGGCTGGGACCAGCAGAGAGGGGAGGGGATTCCTGCGAGAACCCGAGCAGAACCCTTGCTGGCACGGTGGGAGTTTGATTAGTCTGGTTTTACATATGGCCATAGCACTTTTTTTTTTTTTTTTTTGTAGAAAAAAAACACAAAAAAAGCAGATACCAACCCATTTCCTGCTTTAGAGTTGCCTTTGCTGTCCGTGCTGAGCTGAGAAAGGACATAGTGAGGCGCTTTGGCACTGTCGGCATCAAAGATATCCATGTTGGACTCCTCGCACTCGCGGCGTTTGATCCCTGGCCTCTGCTTTGGGTTGCGCTTGCGCGATTTACGTGGCACCTCAGTGTTATCATTGTAGGAACTGGTACTCATGTTACTGAAGTTGGAGGGTGAATCCTCCATCCACATACTGCAGCTCTGTTCTGACTCCAATCCACAGCCCTCATCCTGGCAGGACATCCGACTGTTGTCCAGCAAGTCCTCGGGTGGTGGCGAGATGTACAGGACTGTGTGTCTCTTCGGCGTTGACTGCTGCTGCTGGGCTGCGTTACTGGTTAACTGCTTGTCACTTACCCCTCGGGTACTTACCCCCACGGCTGAGGAGCAGCTCTCCACTTGCATAGCCTTGCTGTCGGTGACTGAGGTAGAGTAAATGGTAGGACTGGAAGAGGTGGTAAAGGAGCTGCAAGCACCGCCCATGGAGGAAGAGGAAGGAGCTGAAGAAGCATCTGCGGTGTATAATTCACAAGTAAATACGAGGTAGGGGGTTCTGTGTGTGCTGGCTATAGCAGTCCCATTGACAGAAAGTGATTTAGGAACAGATTGCTTTTCCCCCGACAAACGTTTGGAATTTGGTCACGTTTTGGAACGCCGGTGCTTAGAGCAGCACAGCCTGGTGGGCACTGGAAATGTCCAAATGAGACTTAGCATGATCCACTGGAATCCACATTTTAGTTTATTTTTTTTTATAACTTAATATTAATGCATAAAAATGGCTGCGAGTCAACAGAGCCTTCGTTGCCTCTGCTGCACTGGTTACTGGTGTAGGAGCCATTTCATCTACAGCAATGGAAGCCCCAATGCAAAATGCTTATAAATCCACATTCGATGCCAATTAAGCCAGGTATTGTTGGAAATTTTTTTATTTTTGAGGAAGACGGGACTGTGCTTAGCCACAAAATATTAAAATAAGTTTCTAACCTATGAAGCAGAGAACTACAGGTCATTTTTAATGCAGACACTCCCTGCTTCAGAGGCAAATCCTGGAATAAAAATATGAGAAAATAAATGAGAAAAAGAGCTGCTGATTATTCCATCATAAATGAGAAATAAAATATCAAATCAACTGAGTCGGTAGGCAAAATGGAACTGGTATCAGTCTCTATGACACAGCTGTTTGTTCTGAAGGTTCAAACCAGGGATGCAGCCTCTGTGCTGGTCACGTGCTGATAGGAGTGGTGAAATTTCTGTAATTTGAGGCTTTCTTTCAGTCACTAGACTGATTTCTCTGAGGCTTTACCAGCAGAGTCCCTTCTGTGGGCAGAGACCTCTGAAAAATTCAGGATATTTCAACAGTGCGACTGGGGCTTCTCCGGAGGTCACACAAAGCAATCTGGTTTAGAGACACAAGCTGAATGATTAAAACAAACCCCTGAATATTTCTGGAGGGCATCATCATTTCCAATGAAGAATTTTAATGGACAAACCAGCTGAAAATGTAGGGTGCAGAGTTTCCGAGGAAGCAGGACAGACAGACAGACAGGTCTTCGTTTATCTATTGCTATCAGCTGTAGCTGGCTGAGCAATTACTAACTGGATTTTACATTCAGATTTAAGCTTCCTAGGGGGAGATGATGTTTTCTGTATTTCTGCACTGCTGACCACACCTCACTCCATCAACCAGAGCCATTGAAATAATCTCATTTCAGCAACAAAATGCACATTACACACACACAATCACGCTGTGTGTTTGTTCAGCCACTTGCTGTTGTCAGAGGGGCAACACCTATTAAGAGGAACGTGACATTTTCCTTTTTGCTCATTCAGATTTTTTTTTAAATACAAAATATTATCTTAATCTCTCAAGTGTAAAAGGTTTAGAGAGAGATGAATGATTTTATCCTGTTTAAGCTATTTTAAAGTATCAGAATAAAGCACGTTCAGCCATGAGATATATATATATATATATATATTTAACTAACATGAAAACTTAGCAAACCTTCCTATAAACCAGTCAATTCGTGACTTCCAGGGGTAGCACTGACTAGTGATGAAGAATTAAATTTAAACTGTTGCTGTTTCTTCCAGCTTTTCTGTGCTAAGTCACTTCAAAAGCAAAGCTCCACTACTTCAGACTGCAAAATTTAGTGGTCATCAGAGGTGATCAATAAACTATTCTGCTGTTAGCTTCGTAGGAAGTCCCCAAACCTCCCGGTGAACCAGGAGCAGATGAGTGATACCAGTTCCATTTTCCAGTTTGTTCTTTGGCAAATACAGTGGCTGAAACTGGAGAATTCAGCCACTTTCAACTGCATTCCAATTTAAAGGCAAATTTATCCTTTCTATATCATGCATTAATGCAATGCTTTTTTTCCAAAAAAAACATTTATAGGATTGGCAAGAACTATTAAATCTAGATATTCATTTCAGTGACAGTATTTTAGGAGCTGATTTGCAGCCACTTTGGGTTGAGAGAGGCCATTGCTAGACGGGATGCTACAGCAGGATCTGTTTCCAGCCCCCTGGAAAGGAGCACATGGGGATGCTGCAGCCCTGGAGCCCTCAGCAGCCAGATTCCCCTGCTTAAAATCACTTCTCCTTGGAGTGGGTGAGAGCTGGGGTGGTGCTGGGTCTGGCACAGTGGACCCAGAGCTCACCATGTACCTGGGGCTTGCCTGTGCCCATGGTGACAAAGCCTGTGCAGTGTGGACACTGAGCCAGGTAGCAGGCATCTGCACCTAGGTGATTTTTCCTTCAGTAGATTTGTCTTTTTGCACCTTTGGGAAGGTCTTTAAAGGCCCCCTAAGCAGCTCTGAAAGGGACAATCCCTACACCAAACACCCACCATACCCTGCTTGTCAAAGGGTTCCGTGTGTCCAGAACTGCAACAACTGTCCTGTGCCCTCAGCTTGCCAGGGGAAAAAAAAAAATAAACTATCCCTGAAGAAAATACTTCTCAGCATAAAGAGCTGGGATGGGATCAGTGTGCAGGATTTGATTCAGATGAGGGTGCAGTATTTAAGTGGCTGGGATTATTGCTCTCCAAAACACCTTCTCCTCCAGGTTGGTTTTTTCCCTCAAAGGCAGCGTAGGTGCATCAGTGTGTGGCTGTGGGTTTAATTTATCCATTTAAAGACACCAGAAGATCATTCTAAATTGGTTATGCTCTCCTCCAGTCACCAGAGACACCATCTGTAGCAGTAAGAATATCAGAACAATGGCAAGCTGAATGGGAATGGCAAGAAACCCCCTCCCTGTGCCTGCCACCTTCTCCAGCAGCCCCCCACTCCCAGACCAGGATGGGGAGGCTGTGAGAGAAGGCAAGAATTACAGCCAGAGAAATAAAACTGGCTGCATTCACCACAGCAGCTGAGAAATCCAGTTGGTGGGATACATTACTAATCGCTGGAGTTATGCACACACTAAGAAAACATGGTAAAAAGTGAATTTTCTCAGTCTGCAGGCCTTGGAACTGATCAATAGACACGTGGGGGCAGCCCAATGAGAACTCACAGCTACTCTAACACAGGAGCTGCTGCAGGTTTTACACCTTTGTTTTCTATTTATCCTGAAGCCAGGGACAACATCTGTGCATCTGATACCCAGAGGAGAGCTCTTGGTGAATACACTGAGTTTTGGATTAAATAAATTTGTTGTTTGGGTATTTTTTTTTGGAGGCTTTGCCTGTTTTGTTTGTTTTTCAGGTTTTCAGCAATTCAAACTTGACTGGTAATGCTTTAGAAAGTGAATGTTTTGTATTTCCTAGTCCTGAGGAACAAATTTTTCCCCAAGGTGCAGATAATAAACAGAACACGGGGGGTGGGCATTGGGTGGGGGGTGCAGCTCCCCTTGGAGCAGACACACACACCTCTCCCACTTCAAGCACCTCTTTAATTTGAGGTTATTTTCTTGAGACACGAGGCAATGGGAAGCAGCACAGGTGGCTCTCTCATTTGCAGTTAACAGTGACAAAGAGGGACTTTAAATGAGTCTGTAAATTTTAAGACTGGATGCATTTAAACACAGCCTCAAAATAAAAATTGCTTTCAGAGCAGCAACACTGAATAGAAGCCAAGTGCATGTTAAATATGCAGCCAGTTATAATAATAAATGAAACGTGCACCAGCATCACAAAGTGGGTTTTTTTTCTTTTTCTTAATTAAAATGAGAGAAAGAAAATAGTATTACTTATTGTTACAGCAGCTTTGATCACAGCTGCAAATAAACCTCCTGAATCTATTTACTGCCATCACTGCAACATGTGAGGTAGCTGAAATAATTCATCTGGCATTTGTTGCCTGTCCTATAAGCTATTTTTCACCAGGAGAGGCAGGATTGGGTCTGAGAATTCAGTGTAAGGATGCCCTGGTTCTGTGCTGGACCACAGAATTTACACATCAATTACAAGCAGTTCTGTGATGTGCAAATCAGACAGAAAATAGGAGCTAAAAAAATGAGTGCTGGAGTTCAGAATGCCAAATGAAGATAACCATTTATTCTGCACTCCTCCTGGGAAGACTCCAAGAAATCTTTGTGATACCAGTAATTTGGATATTTGCTTCCCAGACACTCTATGGCTCCCAACCTCTCCCCTGAACAGAAACCCAGTCACAGCCTGAGCAATTCAGCTTCTTCCTGAAAACAGGCAGTGGGAGGAGGGATCCCCCAGGCACGTGGCACCAGTGCACGTTGCCAAAAATCCCAGGCTAATGAGTGTCAGAGAGTGGGGAGCACAGGGCAAAGAGCATCCCCGTGAGCACCCCAGGCCAGTCTCGCCCTTCCAGTTACAAACCATCACACACAGAGCATTTACTGCCTCCTGAGTTAGCAGCCAGGGCACTGGGATGGATTTCTGGATCCTCTTCTCTTGGCCAGCCTCTAAAAAAACCACATCTGAAAGCAGAAAATCCTGACACTGAGGGGCTCCTGCCTTTAGGTAACACTTACATGGGGCCAATCCTGATCTCCTCCTCCTTTCTTTCCAGAGATCCTTAAAATAAAAGGATCAGCAGCTCCTCAAAAAGAAACAGCCTCCTGTTTAATAATATATTTTATTTTTTTTTTAATATTTTTTTTGCAACTGGAAAGCTTCAGGTGGCAAATGGCAATGAAGTGGAAATATTTTGGTTTTACAGTTTTTCAGCCCCCTGTGCATGAAAAGGCAGGACCAGCAGAAAGCCCAGGGAGACCCAAGCCCCAAACCTGCACCCCACCTGATACCCTCAATGAGTGTCAGAACTGAAAACTCCCTGCACAGGGGCAGCTTCACCTGCTGTCTAAGTTTCAATTCTGAGGTACAGCTATTTATTACATTTGTTCATTTAACACCTTGTGATCTTGGTAGGATTTGTGTGTTAACAGGTTTATTTGAAGCACTGGACAGAGAAGAACAATTTCAGAACAAAACCAGAGGGGCACTAGGTATAAATTTCCCAGCATCAACCCTTTGTGTTGTGAAAGGTTTTAAAGGTAAAACCCAGAACTTACAAAGTGGCTGCAAATCTGCTTTCAACACCTCACATGCCAAACTTGAGTTTCTACTTTTTCTTCTGCTTGTATTACTGAGGTAATATCAAAAACTTTTCCAAAAAGTTTAGTTTCAAATCAGTATCAATCCACTATTTAGAAATAAAACAAAAAAATAAAATAAATTTTTTTAAAAAATAAATAAAAAAGAAAGAAAGAAAAGAGACTTATGAAGAAGTCTGAAAACAAGACCGACCTATACCCTGGGTGAGATTGGATGGGTTAAGTGTCTCTGGCACTATTTGTCTTCACTATTGACAGACACTGTCACACAACCCACCACTCGATGCCTGTCTCTGAATGGCGAAGCTAGAATGCAAGTTAAGTGTATTAATAGAGAAAAAAACTAGCATCCCAGCAAATATAATAAAGCAATCCAATTCACCAGTTATTCAAAACACTCAGATTCAAGATAGGCAGGTTAATTTAATTTACATCAAGCCCAACAGTGTAAATTCCCCTTACATTCACATGCTGACCCAAGCAGTGTATTATACTTTGGGTAAATAGCTTAATCAGTCTGTTTGGGTTATAAATGACATCAGTTATTCCAGCCACACTCCACTTGAGGTACCTCAGAGCTTTCATTAGTGGCTCACACACACCAATTGCCTATGCGGGTGAGTCAGAGCTCCAGGACCCTCAGCTGCTCCTCAAGCTCTACCTGTCACCTCAGCTCCCTGCACTGCCCTAGGAGAGACCCTCTGGTGATGTCAGGATTGACCTGGAAAATACCTATTTAAGAAACAAACTCTTCTCCAGATGCATCATGGATTTTTTTTCCTAGGAAAGGAAGAACTCCTCTTGCCCTTCTGAAGTCTTCAATGCTGCTACTGCAGGGAGGTGCCCACACCACAGTGCAACAAGAGAATTCTCTTTCTGCCCTTCTCTAGCTTGGTTCTTCATTATTCCTTAAGGAACAGGGAATTCTCTCGTGTCAAAGTAATTATCAAGCCTTTTTGATGCAAGAATAGGAGCCACTTAATCCAAGAATTTGCCATTAAAGTGCCCTCTCGGAATGATAAACAGCTTGTGTTTAATTGAGCAGGTCTGGAAAAATTGGTTTGTTGACTGGCTGAGACTGAGGAAACACAAAGAGATGATGCAGAGCACACAGAGAATCCTGTCTAGGTCATGGTAAGGAAGCTGTGCCCCATGCAGAGGCTGCCTGTCCCAGCAGTGGCTCCTCACCAAGGGAGAAAGATGGAAGCTCTGCACCACCTCCATCCAGATCCATGGGCCAGCCTCTCCCAGACTGTCAGGACCTCTCTAGACTTGGCTCACATGCAGTACAGAGCACCAGGAGGATTTCTGCAGAGCAGGGGATCTGGTTCACATTAATTCTGTAAGAAAGGAGCATGCAGACAGAAATCCCTGGAAGACATCCTCCTAGGAAAAGACAGGAAGGCATTTCCAGCTGGGAGGGCAGTGGGAAGAGGAAGGGAAAAGCCTACAAAGAAATGGAAGTTTTTGCAGGCATTGCAAGACTGACTACAAAGAAGAATCTTTTTTTCTCATAATTTGTTTACAACATGTAATTATGAGCCCAGGATAATAAGAATTAGTAACAGCACTGATATCCCCTTTGGAATCTCTGGTAATTATTTCTGTATCAACAGGAAAAACTGACTAATGACACCAGGAAGGATGATAAATTGACAAAATATTTTTATTAAAAATAAGAATTAATAAGCCCGATTCTAGCTGCTCAGAAGAAAAACAAAACTAAACTAAAACAAAAACCAACACCCCACATCTCTATTTTGAGGCTTTAATTACAAATAGAGCACAAACTTGACACGACCACAAAAAGCTAAAGCTTCACTTGTTACCAAATGTATTCCCTGGATACAATCAGAGATGTTTGGGGCCAGAAAAAAATCTATACAACAGAGATTAATTGTAGCCAAATAAGAAGAATGCATAGAGAGATCAGTAAATACCTTTCAGTGGCATAAAATCTGCTCTGGGGAGATAAGAACTGGAAACTGCCAGGGTGGAAAGGATGCAGGAAATACTGTCCTGGGGACAATAGCAAAAGTATGGAAAGAGACACATTTGGAGACACTAAATGGAGAGCAGCTTCAGAGATCATCAGCAAGCTGAAGAAGCTCATTCCAGGATCTGCCACAGAAAGAACAGATGGCTGAGCAGAGAAGTTGAGTGTCTGCAGTGGGTTTCTTCACTGGGTTGAGGAGGTTGGAGCTTTCCAATTACTGGAGATAGAAAATGAAAAGGCAACCCTTGTCCCAGTACGTGGTGGAAAATACTCCTGAATCGTCCCCAAAAGACAAGAACAAGGTGTTGACCTACCAACCAGAAAGACACCTTTGCCAAAGGGCTCCAATTAGCAGCATGGATTTGAAGAAGCACCTGTACAGTGTCTTGATCAGCACCAAAAACAACTGTCCAAGCTTTAAGAGACAACTGAAAAGAATTAAGCAGCCCTCCTTGCAACTCCAGCTTAAAAATGTTCCATGAAAGGCATTATTAAAGCTTCAGGCACATTTGTTTCACAGAAGATCTCTCCAGGCACAGCTTACAATGACATTTCTCAGCATGACACCCTCATGCCTTTCCAGAGTCTAGAAGATGATTCATATTTAATGTGTTTATTGTACTGCACCAGGCAAAATCCCCCTTTTCCTGTCCCCTGAACAAAGACACTTGTAACTCACACGGCCAGCACAGAGAACAGCTCCTAGCAGTGCAGCCAGATCATTCCCTCCCTTCTAGCTTCTAGAATAACAGCATCAGGAGCTTGAGAGAGCAGCTCAGGTTGTGAACATCACAGCTCAGAATCCTGGAGCTCTGTGAAATGACACTCGCCTGTTTGGTACTCAGAGTGGGCAACACCTCTTTTGTCTAGATTAATGAATAGGAGATACACATTTATTAACAAATTAATGAAAATCCAATCAGCAACATTCCATTTTAATACTCTCAAAACTGTTCTGTAAATCACAAAAACAAATTGCCAAAAAAGGAAGAACTAAAAGTCTGCCCCTTGCAAGGTCATCACTGCTAAAAACAGCCCGTCCTGCTCCTCCAAAAGACCCCACTGATGTTCACTGCAGCAGCAGCAGCTCTCAGCTACAGGTGACTGCCATGGAACACAACCCCACAGCACACTGACTGACAGAAAAGCCTCCAGGGAGCCCAGTTTCAGCCAGAGACCCCCTTACCCTGTTGGGGGAAGCACAGAACAAACTGTGACAGCTGTTACAAGAGGAAAGGAAAAAGCTCTCGCTGCTCTGGACCATCCCCTGCACTGTAATCCTCTCATTACAGAGGGGAATGACTTCCAGGGAGCCAGGGGCATTTCAAATTAGCCCTTCCCTTCAAAGCCAGGAGTAAAGGAGATTACCTGCAATGCTATGGAGACTGAACTGTGCTTTCCCTGGCACTGCCCCCAGAAAGGAGCTTTTTGAGCAAGTGACAGTTGACATGAGAAATTGATTTTCAAAAGAGAGCCTCACAGGAGACAAGGGCAGGATTTCAGCTGTAGGAACATTAGGTTGCCACTGCCATCCCTCCTCCTCACCCTACCATCTGTATGGTGTCACCTCCTGGAGAATGTGCCTGCAGTCTGCTGTTCAAAACCTGAGACATGCAAATGAATAAGTCAATTTTGGTGTTTTAAACTATAAATGTAACATACACATTTCTGTTTGCCTGGGGAAGCAAACAGACATGTGCAAAGCCTAGTCTGATTTTCCTCTGCTTTTCCTGGTAAGGCATCAGAGCCCAGCCAGACTCCTCACAGCTACAGGAGGCTGGGTGACAGGGCTGGAAAACACAGTAGTGACTCTCCAAAGACACTATGGCAACCCTGAAAGCAGCACAACATGATCCACCCTTTTATCCAGAAACACAGCAGAGCTGGGGCTCAGCTCTCCTTACACACGGGCACAGCTCAGCTCCTGCTGACTGACCCTGGGCATCACAATGATGTGTTTATAGAGACCAAGATTCCACTGTCCCTGCCCTTGCTGGAGTGGGCAGTGACGTAAGCAATGGCCACAAAACCAGGCTTTGCACTCTCTGGGATTTTTTGTCTGGTTGGTTAAACACAGTTTCTAACAACCTGGAGAACAGGAGCTGCTTGTGCTGAATAGTTCTGATGGTAACAGCACCCAGAACCTTCAGTGCCTCGTCACAACACTGCTGGCAGGTCTGCAAAGCCACCTTTGAGTACACAACTCAAGCCAGCACAAGCTGACAGGCACTGAGAGGAGCCAGCTCCACCTTTCCTGACTGGTTGTCCTTCTCCCTGAGCCACCAAGACCCAGGGAAGCCCAGCTGGGGCACTCCAACCTGGCACAGCTCCTGGACCCAACTGGCACCACGGCTCACACGTGAACAGCTCTCTGTCCCACAGCAGTGGGTGAAACCTGCTGCTCTCTGACACTCCAAACTGCTCTTCACTGAACGAGCAGCTCTGCTTCCCACATTAACAAAAAACCTCAATGCTGGGGTTTTGTGGTGGGTTTTAACTCAAGAAAGTTGTGCTGCAGCTGAACCCAAATGCAGTTGACCCATCCTGAAGTTTTTTTGGAAGGAACTGGACTGGCTGTTAGCAGACACTAAATACCTGGAGGTAACAGACATTTAGTTCCATTCAAGTTTCTAAGTCTTTTCTGTTAGATACAGAATTAATGAGCAGTTCATGTCTATCTGTGGATTTAGAGTGTAACAGGGTTTGTGGGATTTGTTTCACTTGTCTTTAAGACACAGGTTTCTACAGGATTTGGTTGCTGCTACAACTTTGAACCAAACTGATCGTGAAGTATCTTGATTTTTAGAAATACAGCCCAAATCATTTTTTTTTTTGGAACAAATGATATAAAAATATCAAATAAATGAACCTATCAAATTCTTTCAATGGCCGCAGTTCCACTGTGCACAGTTAAATCCACAGGTTCTCTCAGAAGAGGTCTGGCGAAACATGAATGGTGAGCAGTGCTGTAAAGTTTCTCTGACAAGGCTACAATCACTTCGGGTCCTGATCAGGATTCCTGTACCATGCAAATCTGGGAAACATTCTCACACAAACATTTAATGCATATGAACTCAGAGGGACAGAAGAAGCAGCTGTCGGGATCCTCGCCTCAAACATTTTTCTCAAGCAACAATTTAAGGCCAATTAGGAAAGTGGAAGGTGACCTTGTAAGAAATATGGGGATCAAATTATGCAAAGAAAAATTCTCTTATCCAGTGACAAGATGCATCTATCATGATCGTTTTTAACTCACTGCACAGATGCTTATTAATACATTAAAGTTACTGAAATTGCAGAGGCAAACCAGCACTATGGCTAACTTCCTAACTCAGAGCTTGGCCCTTAAATCCTCACTCTGAAGGGCAGTGACAGTCTTCAGACTAAAGTCTAAAACACAGCTAGGGGTAAGATAAAGGTGCAGATCAAAAGGCCATGCCTGGTTTTTAGATGCTGTGCATTAGGAAGCTAACTGGTCAGCCACGGAGGTGCCATCCTGACACACGTTATATTCTCAGGTATTTGAGAATTCTGTAACAAATGACACCAGCAGGTTGGGTGTGAATGGAGCTTCAACACTGAGCCTCTAAGGAAAACATGACCTTTCCTCCTCCTTACAGTTTGGGAAGAGCTTCAGGGCTCAACATGCCAACTCCCACTGCAGTTGTCACCCTAACTGGGCTTCGCTGGGTCACAGCCAGTCAGTGTTCTGCCTTAGCTCCAGATGGGTATTTCTGACCTTGGAAGCCAGAGTGCATTCTAGGAGGGAACAGGCCTGTGCTGTGCAATACAGACAGCAAAACAGGCACCTTATTTCATGGGATTATTTATATATAAGAAACACAGCAACCGTGAGCATCAATAACTACGAATTTACACCACCCAGTTTAGTTTCATTTCTACATCCTCGATTCTCCTAGAATGAACTCTTGGTACTTCTCCATAAGCTCTGGGGTTTTTTTTTGGTTACAATCAAAACTTTGCCAGCACTGTTCATGTTGGCCAGAAGGGTAGAGAGCTGGAGGGAGGAGGGGAGGAAAGGAGAGTGCTTACCAGCAGCAACTACAGCTGGAGGCGGCGAACCTGCCTCGCCACCGCTTGTTTGGCTCATGGATGCTACAGATGTTTCTCTGGAAGGTGGTAACTGCAGCTCCTTTGGGAGAAGGTCATAGACAGATTCTGTGCAACAACAACAAAAAGAAGACCGTTTTAGTTTCACTGAAGCTGAGAAACTACTGGCAAACAGAGGCTGCAACTCCAATCCCAAGCAGGAGAGGTTTTCTAGGAGTAACAATGAGGCCACAAGGGAAGGATGTTGAGAGAAGTTACCAGCCAACAGATCCAGTTTTATTCTTTGGAATCATACTGGGGAGGAAAAAAAGAGTTTATTTGTGCTTATTGAAGATCTTACAAGGTGGAAAAGGCAAAGGTACCCAGCCACACTTGTGTGCTGGTGCACTAGAGGCCTGGCTGCATTAGCATTGCCCTCTGTGCTCCATCCCCTTTCCAAAAGAAACTTTTCCCTGAGAAATCCAGGCCTGATCCCTCACTTTTCTCAACCAGTCATTTCCAACACCATCAAACTGGCTCTCAGAGTAAATAAATTAGACCAGTTTTCAATTGTTTGTGTAAGGATATGGTTACAAACCATGCTTCTCAGTTTATATTTCATTTACTTTTCCCAAAAAGAGGTGTTTTTTTTTTAGTCAAAATATATTTTAGTGATTACCTATTAGAATTTAAGTAGGTTTGTGTCCTAGGGTGTGTATGAGCACTTAGGCAGTTTAAACATACTTTATAATTTAGTCTTCATTAAAACAAGGTGAATCATGCCTTTATTTTTTTATCTTTTGTGATTTGTTGTTTGGTTTTTTGACTGAAGTTGCACATAGACTTGAATCCAATTCAAAAATTGAAAAACTAAATCACATTTAGAATTCACTAGCCAAATACCACCTCCTTGTGCCAGCTGTGCCACGAGAGGGAAGAGAGGAGGCTATCAAGGCACAGGTCTGTTTTGAGATGGGGAGTACAGAAAGTATAAGGGGAAAAAAAAAATTATATTTATTTTAAATTTATTTTCTATTTTTAATATGTATTTTTATTTTTTTAATATATTTTTATTTATATTTATTTTATATACTATATCTATATAAATATATATAAATATATATATCTATATAAATATATATGTGTGTGCGTGTGTGTGTCTGGCTGAGACAGCTGCTGTGAACCACCAAAGGCAGGTTTCAGAGAAAACATTGGTTTGTTTTCACACTGAAGGGCTCCTATAAGCTGGGCTGCAGGAAAAGCTATCAATAAGTACATATATACATCTATACATACATATATATCTATACACATGCATTTGCCATCCTCTCTCTTGTCTCTGAAGAAATCCTCTCTGAGAGCTGCTCCCCATTACAATTCTGCCATGACTCATGTTTGGCTTTGATTACAAAGCCTCCTTTCTGAAAGTGAAGTTATTAGGTAAGAGTGAGCTCTTCTCCTTGGGTTCCTTGTTGTTTTGGGGTTGGGTTTTGTTGGGTTATTTTCCCTAAAGTTGTTTATTTTTAACTCTCCAGTGTGACGAAGGTTCTGACAAGTTTGCTGCTTTAAAGGGATGCTGGATCCAAAACTCCCACAGCATTATTTTTTTCTCAGGGAATGCATAATTTTATCAGTGATCTACAACACACAATTCTGATCTTTGTGAATAACTGGGAGGGAGGGACCATAAGAACTGAAGCACATTCCCAAGCATCACAAGACTATTAAGACAAATCTTTAATTTCATGCTTCACTGGTAAAAAACTACTGAAACTGGGTGTCAGATTGTAGCTGATGTTTCTCATCCCAATACTCTCATCTGTGGCTCCTAAAATCAAAGATGCTCCCTATGCTTGGAAAAGAAGCTGGAATTAACCCTGAGAGGTGTAAATACCAGAGGCCTGAGCACTGCTTAGGTGTGTAAGTACCACAAAGAGAGGGAGATGCTGAGGCTGCCCAGAGAGGTGGTGGCTGCCCCAGCCCTGGCACCATCCCAGGGGAGGTTGGGGGGCTCTGAGCACCCTGCTCTGGGTGCAGATGCCCCTGCTCCCCGCTGGGGGTTGCACCAGGTGACCTGGAAAAGTCCCTTCCCACCCAAACCAGTCTGTGGTTCTGTGAGCACACAGCAGAAGTTTATGTTCAAGTCCAAACTTTAAGAAAAAAGAAAAAATAGCTTCATTAATACACCTTAAACTACATCTTTAGTGAGCTGGATTCTCAGGAGCTGTCATGTCAACACTCCTGAAATCACTGGGGTACCTTTAAGAAAGCCTCACTGCAACAAACCTGCTCTGCACAAGCCAGACTTCAAATAAAACTTTGTGTTTTCACCTAAACACGGGCCAGTGTTTACCTCTGCTGCACTATAAATAGCATGAAAGCAAAAACTGACAAATTCCAGAAAGATGAGAGTTGTTGCAAGGAAACCCATTCTTCCCCAGAGGATGGAGTAGCCTCCCCAAGCTGGTACTGGATTGAGATGCAGCTGAAGGTCCAGCTCCCCTCCATGGCTGTGCTCTACACACCAACACAGGCTGTAACTCCTGCTGGAGTGGGAAGGCTGACAGATAAATGCATCTGAAGGCAAAAAAATCAACATCAGCATTACTACAAATGGCAAGAAAAAAATATGTAGGTAGAATTCCTGTTCTGGGTAGCATCACTAAATCAAATCTCTGTAACCAACCTGATCTCCAGTTTCTGGGTTCTAAGCTGATCTTGAGTTTCTGGGTTCTTTGCTAGCAGCAGCTCAATTTATACTCAACATTCACCCCACACACGTTGTCTTTCTCCATATGTGAAGAGAGAAACACGTGTTTCAGGGTGACTGGCACTGTAAAATACAATCAAGATGGTCATCCAGGAGTCTCAGGCACTCAGTTGCACACACAGACCTTCACTCACACAGGTCAGCAGGTATTATATCCTATTTACATCTTATCTACAGTGAATTTCCAATCCTATCTACATCCTATCTACAGTGAATTTCCAGATCTGCAGGTATTATATCCTNACCAACACAGGCTGTAACTCCTGCTGGAGTGGGAAGGCTGACAGATAAATGCATCTGAAGGCAAAAAAATCAACATCAGCATTACTACAAATGGCAAGAAAAAAATATGTAGGTAGAATTCCTGTTCTGGGTAGCATCACTAAATCAAATCTCTGTAACCAACCTGATCTCCAGTTTCTGGGTTCTAAGCTGATCTTGAGTTTCTGGGTTCTTTGCTAGCAGCAGCTCAATTTATACTCAACATTCACCCCACACACGTTGTCTTTCTCCATATGTGAAGAGAGAAACACGTGTTTCAGGGTGACTGGCACTGTAAAATACAATCAAGATGGTCATCCAGGAGTCTCAGGCACTCAGTTGCACACACAGACCTTCACTCACACAGGTCAGCAGGTATTATATCCTATTTACATCTTATCTACAGTGAATTTCCAATCCTATCTACATCCTATCTACAGTGAATTTCCAGATCTGCAGGTATTATATCCTATCTACAGTGAATTTCCAGATCTCACCTCATCCCTCAAGGAGCCCAAATTCTGCCCCTGAGCTCAAGTAGATTTACAGAAAGTCTGTTAAGTGCCCAATTTCTGCAGCTGCCCTTGATGGGATTATGCCACCCCTATAATCTCCCATCTGAGATCAGCTGCTTCCAACTTTGATCTCCCTGCCAGTTACAGTGCCAGCTCAGAATGCACCTTCACGTGGTGTGCCCCACACCAGCTCTGTGCCCAGCACTGCCAGGTTGCAGCTCTGGGGAGCACAATGTGTTGGTGTCCTGCTTGGAGCATCCCGAGCTGATGAGCAATAACCCAGTGATATGACACCAAACTTCAGTGGCCAGCACCCAGGCTCAGGGGAAAGGCTCAGCACCAGGTCCTGAGGGTGCCAGGAGGAGCTGTGACACTGCTGGAAGGGATGGTCCCCTGAGCACCTCATTTTGGATGAAAAGACCCAAACAAGAGCCACTGGTGACAGAGCTGGAGGTGGCATCAGCCTGCACAAGACACCCGTGGGTCAACGTGGATCTGGATCAGTCCCAGCTGCTGGTGACAGAGGCTCTGCCTTGGAAAGATTTAGGCAAAATAACCCTGGAAGGGCCCTGTGGGTGAGGCTGATCTGATGGTGTCACAGTGGAAGGGCAAAAGATTGGTGGACAAAAGGTTGCCCTTTAGTTCCTCCTGTCACAGCCTGGGTCAGGATGCTCCAAAGACATCACTGCCTTTTGTCTTCACTCTGAGGAAGGGTCTCCACATTTTATGGTTGAGGAACTCAGGCTAAGAAACTTTAGTGACAAAACTGGTCCAAGTTGATTCCTCTTTTTTTCTAGGGTTGCTTTCTTAATGTTTGTTAAATTTGAGAACACTTGGAGCTGCTAATCATACCTCATGGTGAGCACCTAGGATCAGAGAACACCCTGTTAGTGATCACTATGAAAAGCTGCTCAATAAAATCAGAATTCAAGGGGGAAAGAAGATGAACCAGCCTCAAGTTGCCCCAGGGGAGGTTGAGGTTGGAGCTGAGGAATAATTTCTTCTCCTCCAGGGCTGTCCCAGGCTGCTCAGGGCAGAGTCCCCGTGATCCCTGGAGGGGTTTCCAAGCCCCCCGTGGAGCTGTGGTGCTGAGGGCCATGGGGCAGTGGTGCCCTGGCAGTGCTGGGGGTGGTTGGACTCCAGGAGCTCCAAGGGCTCTGCCAACCCAGAATGATTCCACAATTCTAAATCCCAAGCACTGCAGCCTCCCCATCACCAGCAACAGAAAATACCAGGCTGTGATTTCTAAACCATCCTAAGCATCAAAGGCCCTTTCAGAAGCACACTGCCTTGTGCCCAGCAGCATGAGTCCCTGCTAACCTGGGAACTGTGATGCTATTGAAGCCCTCCAGAGCACAGCAGCAGAGCTTCCCGAGGCAGGGGCAACAACCACAGCTGGTTCCTGCTTGGGAGGACCAAGACAACTGCACGGCTCTGGGAGAAGCCTCTGCAGCTCTGGACATGTCCCAGGGAAAGCCTTGCCTTCTCCAAAGCCACAGAGTGCTCTGCCTTGTCACCAGGAAGGAGAATTCCCATTTCAGGTAGCCTCCAACGGTCAGAACGGGAGATGCTTTCAGGTAAAAGGTCCCTTGTGAAGTGACTCAGGTGTAGCACAAACAGAGACAGGCACTGTCCCTTCAGAAAAGAAGTTGTTTCCCCAAAATAGCTAATGAAAGGGTTGGCAATGACCAGCTGGAATGCAACAAGCCCAGCACAGACCCAGCATTCCACCACTTGCAAGACGTTCCTGCAGCTACCCACCTTTAATGAATCTTAAATAACTTTGTGGCTGCATCCACGCAGGAATGTTAACTGTACAGATTAAAAACTGTGATTTCTAGTAATTTGGCACCTCATTAACTCACACTGTGCTCAGACTGGTTCCTGACCTTACAAACTTCCCTGTCCTCAAGCTTCTGGAAGGCTTCCTTAGACTCCCAGTGAATGGAACCGAGCCCCTTCTGGTTGGCTGACCAAAAAGCTGCTTCTTGTCACTCAGCCCTTGGTGACAGAGCACAGAAGATATGGACTGCAGCACAGAGTCCCCATTTCCACCCTTTAAAAGCTACAGCAGGTTCACCCACAGTGAATGCAACCTCATTTTGCCAGGACCAACCACCACGTGTTGTGGATGCTCTTCCCCTGGGTCACTGCCCTCCAGTGCTGCCACCAGAAGCAAAGCCACACTCACCACCCAGGACCAACAGATGGAAGCCAAGTTCTCAGCTCGATGGAGGAATCTGCCCTGACCTACTAGCAAACGAGGCCAGAATTGATGTCAACTGCTGTCACCTTCTCCAGACCACCACAGCTCCACAGAACCCTGCTCTGGAACCAAGAGGGCAAGTTAACTCCACAGAATAACCAGTTAAATTTGAAGTAGTGGGGAAACACTGGCAGGTTATTTTTGACAACACAGAGTTAAGGACACCAAAAGGAAGCCAGGAAAGAAGCATTGCTTCTGCCTTTAGCTGAGGCCATCCTTCCACTGCACACCATTGCCTCCAAATCCATTTCTGACCACCGTGTGGAAAATCCCCCCTTTTTTTTTCTACAAGCTTTCCTCTGAACAAAGACACCAGACATCACTCCAGCTGGCTGCAGCTCCTCCTCCCACTTCAGGTTGTCCCCCAGGCACAGTCTTGAGTAGGTTGTTGAAATACAGCCCCAGCTCTGCCTCAGCCCACCCATCTGTCTCTGTCCCACCACCCCCCTAAAGCCAAGAGCTTCTCCAGCTCTTCTCTGTAGGTCCATAGGTGGAAGGGGAGCAGAAGCAGCCTGGTGCCGTGGTGGCAGAGATTGGCCACTGGCAAATGGGGTAGGTCCACCCTGGAAATCCCTTACCACTTCTATGACCTCATGAGAAAGAAAAAACAAACTTAATCCTTGTCTTTTAATAAGCTCCCTGCACTGAATGGCTGCCCATTTGATCCCCACTGATACATCCCCTCCTCACCATGTTTTAATACCCGTACAGATTTGGCTGCTTCTTCCAAAGCCATTTCCTTGCTGCAGCACATGACAGTCACACCAGAGATTAGACAAAACCTTGGTGTACTCTTCTAATCAGCTGGCAGCATCCAAGCAGAAATCTCTTCTAATGATGTACTCTAAGCTGATCAAAAAACAAGCGGGCAAAGAGAGCTGTTTGGATGGAACTAAGATTAAAAAACAATTAGAAAGAAGACAAACCTGCAGGTAGCCTCTGCCACACAGGAGGCAGGGCAGAAAACTGGAGCACACGTGCTCAGAGAATTACAGGAGCTCCATCAAGGGAACAAGAGCAGTGTCCAGAGAACCCACGCGTATGTAGGAGGATTCTGTGGTGCTGATCAGCTGGTGCCAAGGCAGTTTTGGGGCTAAACCTGTACTTACCAGGTTCCAAATGCCAACTAAAGGCCTGACCCTCTCCTTGCTTCAGAGGCAGCTGCACTTTAATAACAGAGATGTAGCTGAGGATCTTCCAGAAACTTTGGTGGGTCAGAGACACTGAAACCAAAACCTGTTCTACGCCTGAGAAACTGAGGCCTCTGAATCTTCCAGAAGACCCTGTGGTGGGTTTGTTTAACTTCAAGTTCTATTCTGCTCAGAAGTCTACAGTCTACAGCAAACCTAATTTTCCAATCCCTGATATCTGTGAATCTGTAAACAATAGAGTTTAGGGGTTTACTGTACAGCACCAATCCCACCACAGCAGCTCAGTTCACTAAGAGGTTCCCAAGAATGATGGGGGGAAAGAGGGGGAGTGTTACATCAGCTCTGAATATCCAAGATCTAATCAAAGCCTTGCTTTGTTGTAAAACCTCAGTGCCACGTGACCCTCGTGGGTTTTTTTCTGTATACAGAAGCTTGGGGGTGGCAATAATCTGAAGTAAAAGGTTTTGCTGTCAGGAAGAACCTGCAAGATGGGTCCCTGGGTTCTTAGATTTCCCCACAGCTCCCTCCATACATCCACCAGAGACAATCAACTTCTGCAGATGCCAGGAAGAGCTTTCACTGCCCAAGTTTGGTTATTGCACACAGAGAACTGCTGCAGAAACCTTGGGCTGCCCTCGAGTAAAAGAGGATCAGCCCAGAAACCCCACAGCACAGCACAGCAGCTGCACTGGGAGAAGCCAGAAGGCCTCAGATCTGCACTGAAGACACAGTTACTGCTTTTCCAGCTCCCAGTCAGGGAGCCAGAGCATTGCTCCAGCTCCAGAGGACACCCCACACCTCTGTGCAGCCAAAGCAGGGTGAGGAGGACTCAGTGAGGGGCTCAACAGAGGAAGCTTTGAGAGGCTGAGAAAGGAAACTAGAAGAAAGAGAGAGCCTCTGGTGCACAAAACCACAACAGAGGAGACTGTGCCAGGCACAGGCCAGATGAATCTGGGACTGCTCAAGTGCTTCCTACTCCACTGTGGTGGTTTTGTTCTTGTTGAGGGGTTTTCCCCCACTTTTTTTTTCCCCCCCCTCTGGTCTGTTGGCTTTTTTGAGTACTCCACAAGAGATTCCAACTCTCACCCACAATTGCAGGCAAAGGCAGCTCTGCTTAAGGTACTTTACACAGTACAAAAGGTCTGGAAAAAGGAAAAGAATAGACAACATAGAGAGTAAATCAGCTTTTATTCTCTACCTCTCAGAGAGGATTCATGATGCTGCAGATTACCATTGTTTCTCTATTTCCCAATGTCTTTGCAGCCTTACACTGGACTGACACAGGCTCACCTGGCACAGCTGGAGTGAGGCAAACAGCCCTGGAGACAGGTTTAAGCTTCACACAGAGCAAGAAGGCAAGATCCTACTCGAGCAGAGGTGAGAACAGATAAAACACAGCGACTGCCCAAAGAATAACATCACTGGATCATTTAGGTTGGAAAAGACCTTCAAAATCAAGTCCAAAAATTAAGCCAGCACTGCCAAACCTCAAACTTGGGGTACACACTGCCCAGAACCCAGCTCAAATGGAAGGAGCATCAGTGAGACACTCAGCACTCGGACACTGGCTGGTGCCTCATCTCAGCAGCACCTCTGAGGAGCAGAGCTCCGTGTGCCACGCTGAGTGTGGATGGCAGAGCAGCCCAGGGCTGGGAGCAAGTCCTCCCACCAGTGCTGGGGGCACTGTCAATACTGGCAGAGCTCTGTGGCTGCTACAGCAACAGTGGCAGCTTTTCAAAGGAACTGCAGTGTATACAAGGATGTTTTACACGGCCAAACAGAAAATCTTCCTTCCAGTCCCCTCTGGCTTCAGACAAAAGCAGCAAATCCTAAATCAACACGATTCCCGAGCGCGCAGGGAAAGGCAGATGCCGTGGTTCTGCCCCCACTAGAAAACTCCAGGATTCAAAAGTTTGTTGGTGCAGCTGCACCCTGAAGGATCAGCAAGAGGGGCTGAGTGCCCTGGACACTAAAATCCCAACCCTGCCTGCAAACCTGCAATGCACATTGCACGTGTCAGGGGAGAAGAGAAGGGTTTGCTGAAAGTTCAGACACTTCTATTTTACAGATGGATGACCACTGATTTATTATTAACCAGCAAAGTCATGAAAACTTTATTACAACTGTAGTATCATTATTTCTTCTGCTTAAAAATTGAAGCTAGAAGTTGTTTCTTGCAATGTTGTGTTTTTTTTAAAGGACAAGTATTAGCTCTGGAAATGCCAGTATTAAAAAGGTAATTCTGCAAGCAGCTCCCAACCAAACAAAAATCAGTTGCTGCAGTATTCCACTAACCTTCAGGAAAGCTGTTAATCCCAATATTCAGGATTCTGCACAGCAGGGTAGGGTTAAGAAATTAATCCTTTTAAAGTTGAATTTCAACAACTGACAAAGGCATGTGTTAGCTGAATTCTATTTATGGCATCCATCCAGATATCAAATAAAGCTTTCCTGGCTGCGTTTCAGCCAGCCCCATTCACAGCTCAAAGAGTACTTTTATAAATGTAGACAGGCAGTATAAATCCTGGGTCTTGTTTGCATCCAATTTTACACATCTCAGAATGAGAGAACAACATTATTTAGCAATTGTCACTTCAAGAAAGGGACCAGTGATGGCTGAGGGAAAAGTCTGTCTATGCAGTTGGAAACTCAAGACAAAAAACCCCAAGAATTCAAGATACTACTAAAAGACAGTAGGGCAGGGACAGACCTGCACACACCTGGATGTACCAGGGCACTGCTCTGGGAAACAAACCTTCAGCAGAATATCTGAAAGGCTTCACCACACAGCAGGGGTAGCAGCTCATTCCTCTCAAGCAACCCAAAATAGGCAGGGGAAGAAATAAATTTAAAGAAAAAAATCAAATCAATCCATTCACACTACTTTAAGAAGTGACAAATCAATCAATCCACGTTGCCATGTTTTAATCTTGCAGGAAACTGAGCTTTAGCTTATGTCTGGAAAGAACCCAACTATGATAGGTATGAAAATTCAATTAAGGAGATCAAACAAGCTCATTTTTTGCCACATAACCCTGGATCCATACAGTGGTGATAACAATGGCATTTCTTTCTTTGGGATTTGAGACCAAAGGGAGTTTTAAGGATAGTTGGTTTTCTCTCCATCTCCCCACTCTGGCAGCACAAAGCCTGCACAGCTCAGTGCTGCAAGAAACCCAAACACACTATGACCACAGCAAACAATAGCAGCTATTTATCAACCACTTCAAAACACTGCTATTGTTTCAAAACGAAGAATTCACCCCAAACAGAGGTAACTGGGCTCTACCACCAGTTACACCAGTTCTGGAGGTGTGAGCTCACCACACACGAGCCCAGCTCACCCTCAACACCCTGCTGTCTGAGAACAGCATCCTCACCTTCCCAGCCCTGCACAGCTTCTTCCCGTGGGGTTTTCTGTCCATCTCTTGGCTCTAGAAGGAGAAATGCACCAGGAGAATTCACAGCCCCCAGTACACTGCAGCTCTGAGTCGGTGCTTCATTCTCAACTGGGGTGCAGCAGCCACACTGCTGAGACCCACCCTGCCCCAGCAGCTCCCAGACCACCCTCCCTCCCCTCACTTGAGGCAGATCCTGCCCTCCACGGGCGTTTTCATTCGTGGTCCCCAGCGCTGAGGAATATTTACGCTTCCAACCATCGCTTTGGTTTCTACTTATCGTTCAACTGCTCTGTTTGATGATAAACACGATTTCTGAGAGCAAACACCAGGTCGTGTTTAACAAACAATACTCCCTGGCAGGGCTCAAAGGAGGCTCTGCCGACAGCCAGAGCTCTGCTAATCAACTGCCTAATGGGCTGGGTGGACCAGACGTGGGGAAGGCGCTGCAGACCGCACGCCCACACTTCTCCCGCTCCCCCCCCTCTGGTGCCACGGGGTCCCAGGTGGGGACCCAGCACAGCACGGGTGTCACGCAGCACCCAAGGGAAGGGAGGCAGCCTGGGCACCCCACACACACTCACAGATCTCCCCAGAGCACGGTACCTGCATCCCAGATCACCACCCAGCTCTGGCACACGCAGCACCAACAGCCGCTGCTCCCGGCGCTCCAGCCCCAAACTAGAACAAGAGGGAGGTGGAAAAGGAGTTGATAAATAAAACTCTTTTTTTGTGAGCCTGGATGGTGCAGCAGAAAATAAAACCCTTTTTTGTGAGCCTGGATGGTGCAGCAGAAACATGTGTAGCACACAGTGCTTGCTCCAGGAGAGCTTCTTCCCCCATGCCACAGCTCCATCCCCAGCTCCGGGCGCTCTCACGGGCTGTGCTGGGGGTAAATGGATGTGCACACCCCACTGCAAACCAGTGTATCTGATAAACACCCCACCTGCAAGGAATTCCTCAAGAAAACAAAGCAGCAAGTTGTTTGGAAAAATAAAAACAACCAGGTTTTTAAATCATTAAGAAATTCTTCTCCAAATACGTTCACACAGACTCAGGAGATAAGTGGGAACTGAAGCCAACCACTTAACAGCAACCTGTGGATTAAAGATTCCTTTCTGTATTAGAGCTAAAACCCCACTGGAATTGGAAGGAGAGCAGCAACAAAAATCACTGGTGGAACTGCTCTGGAACTGCCAAATTAGGTAAAACTTAATATTTAGTTTGAGTGGTTACAACCATAGTTATTAGTCTGTATCTACTGACAGTAGGAACCTATAGAGCAGTAAATTTAGAAGAGTATTTCTCACAGAGCACCTTCCAAATCCTGACACTGGCTGCAGATCAATTCCTCCCTGCACAGGCTTCCAGAAATCACTGAAGAGTAGGGGTTGGAAGGGACCTCCAAAGATCAAGTCCAACCCCCCCTGCCAGAGCAGGACAAAACTAGAGCAGAAATACATCCAGATAGGTCTGGGAATAGATCCCCCTACAAATCTCACAGCTCCTGGAATCATTTATCCTTTTATCACCCAAAACATCTGTCAGTTGATTCCACAATTAAATGGTATACAGAAAAAATAAATATATATATATATATATATAAAAAAACCAACAACAACAACAAAATATATATATATTATTTGGAATTTCTGCCTGGTCACNTATACAGAAAAAATAAATAAATATATATATATATATATATATAAAAAAACCAACAACAACAACAAAATATATATATATTATTTGGAATTTCTGCCTGGTCACTGCAATGTCTTCTGCCTCTGAAGTCACTCACACAAAGCCATAAATAAACACAGCCTCTTTACCTGGCCTTTCCTTGTCTATCCCCCCACAGATGTTTGTTTCAAACACCCACAATCCTTCAGCTGGCTTTCCTGTGTGTCTGAAAGCTGAACTCAGGAAAAATAAAGCCTGTGGATTCCTTGGCTCGGCTGCAGCAAGGTCCTAATCTTCCTAAATGAATTCTTTTTGCTATTGTGTTCAGGTAGTGAAAGACCTGCACAGCAAGGAGTACTGAAACTGACTCTGCACCATGTAATCCCTTCCTTGTTACCACACCTCCAAATGCATCTTTTTTTTTTTTCCCTTCTGTGGCAGCAAATAACTTAACTGAATTACTGGAGCTTAACCTGAATCCTTTCAGGCCACAAAGTAAGAAACCAAATTATTTCCCCACCTGAGAGCAACTCCACTGCAGGCAGGGGCCAGGTTTCGAGGTGAGGCAGCTGGTCCTGGCCACACTACAGGTATCCCAGAGAAAATCAGGATTTTACTCCCCAGGGAAACGTGCACAGGGGCTAAGGAATAAGCTGGAATTCACACTGGTCACACACACAACACACTACAGACAAGAGGTGATGGAATTTTGTTCTCTACCACTAACAAGAGCAGAGTTTCAAGCTGCTGAGTGAGCTGCTGGAGAAGAGAAGGTCCAGAGGGATCTCATCTGTGTGTAAAAGTTCCTCTCAGCCATGCCCAGTGGCAGGACAAGAGGTGATGGGCACCAATTAACACACCTTAACTTCCATCTTAATTAGCTTAACCGTGAAGGCAGCCAAGCACTGGCAGGGGTTGCCCAGGGAGGTTGAGGAGCCTCCCCCCATGAAGCCCCTCAAAGCCCACGGGTCATGGTCCCTGGCAAACTGAGGGTTGGAGCAGATGGTCCCCAGGGGGCCCTGCCAACCTCAACGACTGTGACCTGAAAGAAGAAAGGAAGAGGTTTCTTCAAGCATACAACTGGACTGTGGAGCTCCCTGCTGGGCCCAACACCCAAACAAGAGCCAAAAAGCAACCAAGTTGAGACTCCAGAGCCTCCTGTTGCAGCCCAGATAGCTCAGCTCATAGAAATTACACACAAATTACTCACTGCCAAGCTGGGAACACGTGCTGTAAGGGGGACTCCCATTACTCTGAGCTCCAGATGTGACTCAGATGTACAGATGTGTGGAGCTGCTGGGCACCAGCTCAGGACACAGCCTGTGGCTCAGAAGCAGCCACTGTGCTGCCCCTCTGAGGGAGCTGGGATGTCATCTGAACACCACAGGTCATCACAACTCACTCCTGGGCCACTTGGCAGAGCAGCTGCATGACCACTGCCAGTCACCAGTCACATCAGTGGGTCATGCACAAGAAAAGAGCAACTGTCAGTTAACAGAAGCTACTCAACTCTGCAGCTTATTCTTTTCAATCACTGCAGAGCTACTATCCAAACTTGCAGATTCTTCTGCTGAGTGCATCTGTACCAAAGGAAAAAAAAAAAAAAAAAAAAAAAGAAACCAGGCCTCTAGACAATGAGAGACTGAAACAACTGGCTTGAAAGCTCAGTTTTTCTGAACGGGAGTGGGACTCCAGCATTTGAAAACTTTATTACTGCCTTTAAATCTCTCTTTCCATGAAGTTTCCCCCTGTCAGGGCACTAAGAAGCTCTCTGCCCATCAACCTTTCGCTCACCCAACACCCTCAGCTGCACCACAACTCCTGTCTGCTTGCAGGACCAAAGCTTTTGCATTGCTTTGGTCCATTGCATTAGTTTTATAAACTCTTAAGATGAGCCGAAATCCCTTCTAATTATTTACAAAGCAACTGCAGAACCTTTCCAACTGCTGGAGGACAAACAATCAAGGGGAACTGCAGAACAATTCCACAGAGCATGTCTGTGTAAACAGAGGGAGCATTCCTAGGCTGCAGCAGTCACAGGCACCACACAGACCCCTCAGAACACACAAGTTAACTACAAAACCAGGTTGAGCATTCACATTCCAAAGGGGCAGCTGCTGAAGGTTTTTCCAACCTGCTGAACACCACAGTGCAGAGCTGAGAGCTCACAGCTCCTCCAATTATTCTGTACTTGATGAGAAAAGAGAAAATTCTGAATATTCAGCATCACCAGTTAAGCCAGAGAAGATAACAGATGAACTGCAGAGACCACCACACACCTTCCCTCACCTGCACTTTGCCCACCCTTCAATTCCTGCACCTCAGCAGCACATCCAACCCCAGAGCAAGCCCAGGCTGCTGCCCCTGCACAAAATCAGACATTACTCCTCCTCCAGCTTCCCCAACAAAAAAAAAATAGATGTGTGTGGAAACGTGCTAAGTGATCTGTGCTGCTCTCAAAAACCAGACCAAGGCTCCAGGCTGATCATCATTTTTAGTCAACAGATCCCAAAAGGCAACTGTGCTGTTGAAAATTTAGAAGTAAAGAGCTGGTGCTTGATAGAAAATTGAGAATTTTTAACCTACAATTTGGGAAACAGATGATAGGAAAATTCTACTTCTTGACTATACTAAACAGCAGTTTAGTATCTGTGGATAATAAATCCAATCCTGTGGATTCTCCCTTCTTGAGCATGGGATTTCAGCTATGATGATCCTCAACTAACTGAAACACAAGTGCTCTGGACTCATATTTTCACACTCAAAGATTCTCAGATCTCTACTCGAGCAAGTGTCACAACTGCACAAAGAACTTTCCAGAACAAAGAAAAAAATATATATATGATGTTGAGTGGCTTCACCTCACATCAAAGAAGAATGCAAGAGTCTGAAGTGGGCAGAAATTGTTGGGAAAGAGCATCTTCCTCTAAAGCAATCCAGACATTAACCCAACTTTTGAACCCTCTGGGTCCTCAACAGCCTCCCAACACTGCTGAATTAAAAGAAAATGTTAATTAAATGTACTCAATGGACTTTGCAGGTGGAAGGGGTCCAGCCTGTTTCCCTGTGGAACAGATCCCTGCAGCCCTCCAGGCTCCCACCAAGCCCAGTCAATATCCAAGTCCTTCCAGGGGACTGAAATATCTTCTCTCCACTTAATTTCTCTGAATACCTAGGAGTGCTGTATGGAGATGCTCTGCTAGAAAAAAAAAAAATACAACTTTCTTACAACCAAAGTATCTAAAATGAGTAAAACTACAATGAAAAAAACATCTGACCAGTCTTAGAACTACAGAAAAATCTCTTATTCAGCTCCTCTGAACTTCCCTGCTCCCCAGCACACATTCACACAGACACAAACAGGCAGCACTGGAGATGCTAAGGCAGGGCCAGCATCTCACACCCCCCCAGCCTGCTGTGGGGTCCTGCCTGGTATCAGTCCCTGATACCCCCTTTCCTGCCAGGACACTGCCACTTGTGCAGCTGCAAGGCAAGCCAGAGCAGGGAGCAGTAAAAAATCCTACCACAAGTCCAATTTCCTCATTCTAGATTGGTTTCCCAACCCCATTCATCTTGCAGCCACAAAAAAACAATTGTGCTGGCACAATGCAGAGCACAGGAGATGGGTGAGAACAGACAGCAGGGAGAGAGGGGTCTGTTTCAACAGCTCTGCCACTGCAATATCCAGATTACACTGGGAAAAGCTGTGAAATCCAAACCCTCCCCCCTACCCCCAGCACCACACAGCATTATGTGCAGCAACACATTCCCTAGCGTGGGTTTTAAGGCAATAAATGGGCATGATTCAAAGGAGAAATGTCAATTTAAGGAACTGAAGAAGGGAATTTGGTAGAATCCACTTCAGTTGACCTGTCCTGGGGCAGCTGGAAGTGCTGCACACAGCACAGCCCTCACCAAACACAGCACAGCACCTTCTGGGAGCTGCAGGAACAAGCTCACTATTATTTCTACTCCTCCAAACTGCCAGGAAGTTAAGTTCAAAAAGTCCTGAAGTTCAAAACAAAAAGCAGGCTCTTAAAGATTTTTATAAAGCATCTGTTCCATCCCTCTTTGATAATTCAGTCACTGTCTCAAGACTTATCCCTTGGATCACATAAACAACTTTTTTTTTTCCCTGCCAAACTTGTTTTAAATTCACCCAAACCCACATGTTGTATCAACAGCTCTCAGTAAACACAGGAAGATTACCCTCAGTTAACATTTAAGCACTGAGAAAAAATTGAGTTTTGACTATATGACGTTTTTAGGGCAAAAGAGCTCTTCAGGACACTACCAACATTTGTCTTCTTGCTTCCCAGCTCCAGACAAGTCTCACAGTCCCACTCAGCTGTCCAAAGCAAAACAGGGAGGGGGTTGAATAGAAAGTTCTTGCTGCAGTGCAAAAGTGCAAGTGGGAGAGCACACACAAGCTCACTGGTAATTGTTGAGAAGGAACCTGTGAGCCAAACCAGGCACAGGTTTCATGGGTTCAGGGGGAGCTGCTTTAATGCAGATTTTCACCTCCAAGAGCTAAATTGGCTCTGTCTGACTGTTGTCTGTGATACTCAACCATGGAACAACAAGCCTCAAGGTTTTAGGTTTTATGCTCCAGTGGCTTTTCTACTACATTACTGATCCGTATGCACATTTGGGTTGTTTTCTTTCAAAAAAAGGACACTGTGTTACGTAAAGATGGGAATTAAACCCATTACATTCTGAACATTTCCAGCATTCCAAAGTGCATACATTTTTTTGTGGGTCTGTTATCTTATCAGGGGCTAACTTCCTTCTGAAGTGCTATAGAGATGATACCTTTTTTAACGTTGATTACACACAAAAAGGCCAATTTTGGTCCTCAGCAAGCACGGGGATGAGCCTCAGCAACGGGATGGAACCAACTCTTTGCATCTCTCTTCTTTCCAGCAGCTCTAACCAAGCACACTCCAGAGGCCTGAAGCCTCAGTGCAGTTTCACCCTCATTTTCAGCCAATATAAGCTGGCACTGCTGTGAGGAGCAGCAGTCCCACCCTTCCCCACGGCTGGTTTGCACATGTCCTTCCTTTGAGTCAGCACCAGCCATTCACAGAGACCCACAGCAAACACCACCAGGACACTCACCCAGTTAAAAATCAACACTTCTCTTCACTGTTTCCTTTTTTTTTGATGTTGTGAGGGAAGAGGGTGAGGAGGAAGAAGGGAAGAGTCAGGTTGATTTTCAACGACCAGCTCCCCAGCCCAGTTCACTGCAGGGCCACCGAGTGCTGGCACGGGCAGAGCAGCAAGGAAAAGCCAGGGGATGAGGCTGCTCCAGCTCCCCAACTGGGAATTTGTGCTGGAGCTGCTCACAAAACCACCCCTGCAAGAGGGTAAATTGGAAGATAACGTACTTAGATACCCAAAAACATTCATTTTCCCAAGCCATGAGTAAATGAGAGTAACTCCAAAGCCCACGTGAAGGTCGTGCCTGCTGCCTCACCCGAGGGCTGGGGGCTTTGACAAGGTTTGCTTCACATTTTTGGAGGAACAAGAGAGTAAAACCCTCAATTGCAAGGGTTCTGCAAGCCAAAAATTCAACGTGCAGTGCTGGAACAGAGCAGTGCCATAGCTGTGCAGGGCACAGCATGAACTGCACCGTGACAAGTGGCACTAGTGCCAGGCACCTCCATTCACTGGGGGTTCAGGTGCTAGCCTCACTTTGATGAGCACATTTGAATGATCACACCAAGGCTCTTCCACTTGGATTGCGACAGAGCTGGAGCATCAGAAACCCTCTGTTGCTCCCCAGCCTCACTGCTCCCCTGGCTCTGACCATCCCTGTATCTCCCCAACACCAGCCCAACGAGCACGGTGTCTCTGGACCACCAGATCCTGAAGCATCCCGGGGCATCCTGGGGCATCCTGAGGCACAGGGCAAGGAATGAGAGTGAGAGGAACAGCTCCTGGCCCCAGTTCAACCTGCGAGCTGGATTCCACCCGGCGGGAGAGCAGTGATGAGAAGCTACAGGCTCCTAACACGCCCTTCATCACCAATGCATACTTGCGGTTTTCTCCCCCCCTGCGCCCAGAGCTTTCCCTTTATCTCATCAGTTGGATTCAGACTCTGATCCAGAGCATTTGTCCACGGGATAAGTTTATCCGTGTCTATCTAGGAAAAAAAAAAAAAAAAAAAAAGAAGGAAATGCGCACTGAAGTGTGTGCTGATTAATCAGATAACCACGAATGCTTTTTCTTAAAGCCANCCTGAAACAGACACTCAACCATTAAATTATATGTAAAAAATTCTGATAATTCACAATAAGACTGGTGAGTTCACAAGTTCTGCACAACTGGGACCAGAGTCCTTGCAGAAACTGCACAGCTTACACAGAATCTTTTTACCTCACATGTTTTACAGCTTGCTTGAACACTTTCCAACCTCCCAGCCCAGCAAATGATCATTTTGATGGGGTTTTATCAGCTCTGTTTTTTAATTAGACCAGCCCTGTTTCAAAATACCCCTTCTGCCCTCAGACTGAAACCACGTGGAATACACCCGAGTTGGGTAACAGGGGAGCCTGAAACCCCTGTAGCAACACCTTCAAAAGAAATGTACCAACTCTTACACCCTGGTGAAGATCTCTAACACAAACTCAGAGCAGCTGGAGAACTTTAAAGACCTGCTTTGACTCACTGAAGTCTTTTTGTTTCTTTCAGCTTGACCACTAAGGACTCACAACTCAGTCAATGAGTATATTGCAGTCAGTTTCACAAACCCTAAGGAAAAAAATAAATAAACTTTGCTAACAGTGATAAACTCTGATTAGCTACCTTCATTTCAGGGTAATAAAAGCCTTCCTATGTCACACACCCCCAAAACTGCTTCCCCTCCGTTGTACAATGGACAGAGGAGTTCATCAAAGCACCAGCAGTGGCTTCCCAAGGCTTAAATAAGAGAAAACTCGTGTG
>VYZU01064898.1:3202-32520 GCA_013401355.1 Ceyx cyanopectus | reverse complement strand
AACAGTTTCATTCCCTTTTCCATTGTTTTGTTTAAACTATTGGTCAGATACCAATCCAGGTAAACATGTTCTGTTAAAATATTGGAGAATACTTCACATTATTTTTCTTTCTTCCTCCTCTCCACCCTTTTTTAAAACCTGTTTCACTGATGATCTTTTATGTACTTGCTCTGATCAAGTGTGACATTAGCTGGAGTTATAATGATGTACCAATTTCTGTAAACTTTTGTGCAAACCAAAAAGGAGAATTTTATTTTTTTTTTCATTTGGCATGCTTTGGCTTATGTCCTGATTATTGGTGTTTCTGAAATATATACATGAGGATCCATAATTTTGATGAGACATAACAAAGCAGACTTAAAAGATAATTTTAAAAACAGGATTTAGTTTTAACCCAAGGTTAAAACATTTTAAACTTTATTTATTTGTTGCTTTGGGTTTTTTTGCAATTTAAGGTTTAATAAGATAACTGGATGTACACAATTATTGCTGGGTGTTCCATAGAAAGACTTCTTCAGATACTGTAAGTAGCCTCCCTGGAAGTCCCCGTTCTTGATCCCTGCATGTACTGGTGCTTTTTCTCCTTTTCATCCCTTCTCCCTAAAATAGGTTCATCGTAGCTTAAGAAAAAGCCTTAAGTTGCCAGGTGCAGATATCCATAGAACATGCCTTTTTTCCATGGTTCATATGCCTTGTTGTGATGCCTGCACAGTCACCTGGTCCATCTGTCCATGGCTTTTCAGATTGTGTGCTTTGCCCAAAGGCTTGTCATTTTTTCTTAGGCTTTTGTCAGTGAATTCAGCTGCTTTTGCTATGATAGAAAATTCCTAGGGTTACACTGGTCTGATGTGTCTTCGGTCTCTTTTTTGCAGGAGTAGGTATAAAAAGACACAAAAATGATGACAAAGTGGGTCAGAAATATGGAGTGCTTTTTGTATATTAGCAAACTGTAGTAGATTAAAGAACAAGATACAGATTAGTTTATTTTTACCCAGAGTATAAATAAATTTCAGAGTTTGTAAATTTTTGCCATATACAACTTTGTGACTCGAGATCAGAAGGCAGTTGGAGAAATTTTATTATTATAATTAATGGCTTTTTCTTTCATAGGAAAAATATTCTACATAGCTACTGAAGCAGAGCACAATTTTTCTGTGGGAACAGGAACAGCAAAGTATCTTCATCATGCCACTTAACTATTGGCCATTGTCAGAGGGGAGGTGCTGATTCAGGTGGATCTGTGGTCTAGGCCAGGATGGCTGGTTTTATGTTGCTCCTCCTTGCTAACCTGGTATCATCACAGGCTGTCTCATAAGCTGTGAGGCTTCTCAGCTCTGTCAGTGTTAAGCGTTGGTCCTCTCCACTTCCAGAAGCCAAGCAATATCCTATAAACATTCCTTTTCAACTGTGCTGTTGCATAATTTCATATGCTCTTGGCAAAAGTATTTGTCTGTTCCTCCCCTATGCCCTGATGACACTGAGATTGACAGACAGGAGGAAAGAAATGTTTAGCACTGTTCTGCTGTATACGAATGGCAAGGTGGGTCTATGTTGTTCTGTGATACGTAAGCAACAGCACAGAGACCTCTTGCTCATTAAATGCTCTGTTTTCTGCCTCTGTCTTCTAGGGTCTTGGAGGGAAGAGCAGCCCTGAAAAGGTGCTGCTTGCAAACAACTATTTTGCAGAGCTAGAAAATGGTGGAAATGGATGTCTTTGAGTATGGAAAATGCAAATTGCTGGTGTGTTCATGTCTGTGTGTCATTGTCTCATCCTGTACAGTTAGGATACCCCATCCTGGCTGGGACTGAGGCTGGTTTCTGTGATGGGTTGTCAGCGTAAGGAGGTGCTGTGGTTTTCCCCTGAGAATCATAGTTCAGACTCCCACAAGGCTTAGGAGGTTATAAAAGGTCTATATGTATTGATTATAAATCCATGGCCTGGGAAGACAAAACGGACATTTAAAGATATCTGAGATGTAGAATAAAACTGGAAGCAACTGCTTACACCATAAAGAACTACACTGCTCGTGCTCTTGTCATGCGTGGGTGTATGGGCCAGCAGCCAGCTGAAGTGTTCCCACACACCTCTTGGAGAGCCAGCTGCAGGCAGTTGCCTGCTTGTTTATCCCAGTTTGTTCTCCTGGGTTTTGCAAACCAACTGCTGACACTCTCGCCTACTCTGTGCTGGGAGAAGTTACAGCAGTTATAGCACAAAGCAGCTTTCTTGTTCTGTGTGGTCTGTTTACCTTAGTTCAGATACAATGCAGGGACAGCATTGTTACCTGGCTGCTCCCAACAGGGACTGGAGCTTTAGCGATGTTTCCAAAAGCTTCCCATCTCCTCACATGAGGATTCCTCACCCTGTTCTGTCTCTAATTCCACATGTAACTAATGCACAGGTGCTTACTGCAGTGATGCTGTGGTGGTCCCTTCCAGTGGAAGCTTTTCTCTTAAGATATGTCTCCTGTGCTGTGACTGTTGAACTATGTGATGGTTGTGCAGTGTACTAGCATTCTGTTTATGTACCTAAGGTGCATACATATAGTGTGTTTTCTTTCAGCAAAAGCAAGCAAAGCATCCTGTGAGGGTTACCATCTTAAAAATCACAGCGAGAGAGACAGGTACTGGAGACAGTGTCAAAAACCTTGCTGAAGTCAAGGCAGACAACATCCCCTGCTCTCCCTGCCTCTACCCAGCTAGTAGTCACACAGCCATAGGTGGCTATAAGATTTGTTAAACATGATTTCCCCTTGATTAATCCATGCTGACTCCTCCTGGTAACTTTCTTATCTTCCATGTGCCTACAGGTAACCTCTCAAAGGAGCTGTGCCATCACCTTCCAGGGATGGAGGTAAGTCTGACTGGTCTGCAATTTCCTGGGTCCTCTTTCTTGCCTGTTCTGAGGACTGGAGTGACATTGGCTTTCCTCCAGTCCTCAGACACCTCTCCTGCTCTTCATGGGAGAGTGGTAGAGCAACATCATCAGCCAACTCCCCCAGCACTCATGGGTGGAGACCATCAAGGCCCCTGGATTCCTAGTAATTTGCCTAACTAATCTAACCCCATCCTCATTGACCAGTGGAGTCTTCCTTCATCAAGCCTCAGATTTTTTGGTGGTTTGGTTTTGTTTTTTTCCTGCATCTTTTTTGATTTTCTGGGTTGTAGCTGAAGCTGTACCTTGCAATGAGGTAGTTGTTATCTGTCAGTATCAAGCTCCCCCTGCTAAATTCAGATGATATGTGAGGTCCTTGGCTGAGTGGGGGGATGCTGAGCAGCCTGCTCACTTGGCGGGCAGTGTGAACTGAGAGTGGTGGGAAGGGCAGCTCTGGCCCGCAGGGGCTGACACTCGGTGCTGTGCCAGAGCTGGCTCTGCCAGACTCCATGCCCAACTCCTACCAGTGCTGCACACTACAGCAGGCAGCTGTCAGCCTGAGAGCATGAGATTGTGCCCTTATCTCCTGCAGCTGCCTTATCTGCCTTGCTGCAGCAGGGAGTGCACAGACACAGCAATACTGAGAACGAGGCAGTTTGTTAAAGCTTGCAACTTTCAGCTTACTCTTCCAATAAACTTAGCTGCAGCTACCTCAATTACATCAAGAAATCACTATTAACAAAACAGTATTTAATTTAAAAAAATTTATTTCACACTTCTATACAAATATCCACAGGTAATTTCTAATCATGGAATGATGTAGCACTGCTGGCTGTTATAAAAAAAAATAAATTCTGAGAAGTATACCAGCAACATGACTTGTTTTTCAAGAACTTTCAATTTAACACTGCTAAAACATTCATGTTCTTAGGTGAGGGCCATGAGCTGTTTATAAATCCAAGGGTATTTGTCAAGCTTTTTAGCTCTTGATTAGCTTGGCCTCTGATGCTGCTGAACCTTGCAGCAAGTAAAGCAGAATTTAAAAAGCTAAAAAACTGGAAAACAGCTAAATACACATACTCGTGTTCATAAAATCAGTCACAACCTACTAAGATTGTTTAGTGGAAGGAAGAAGACCCTCTTAAATGCACTTTCTAGAATGATAACTCTTAAGTGAGCACACCTAAGAAGGTGTGTTCAAAGTTGGTAGTAAAAATAGGACACTTGACAACTGCCCTCCTAGCAGGTTTTTTGCCCCATAAGGGGAAAAAGTACCAAGAGGTTTTTGCATAGTTTAAATCACTAGCAATTAACATGCATACTTTTTGAGCAGAATTTTGTTGCCCAGGGAATAAATTGTGAACTAAATCTTCATTCTTAAATAGTACCAATGCTTTAGAACATGGGTAAAAAAGTAAACTCTTTAAATATTTTTGTTATAATACAATAACTAAATTACTGATAAACACAATGTTGTGGTTCTACTTTTATCAACATTCAGGTATTCAAGGATGATTCAGTAGTCTCAACACAGATCAGCTCAGATCCCATAGTTAAGTTAGGCATTTATAGCCTCCTTCAAGTGCTATGTAACAGTTGCAGTAGTCAATGCCTTTTGCCAAACAGAAAGTCCTTAGGAAGCTGGAAAACTGTTTCCAGAGAACCTCTTGCTTTCTTGCAGTAAGTATAAAACTGAACGACCTACTTCTGTTTGGTATGCAAGTCCTTAAATAATCTGAAGTAATATACAAATGTTACAAGACCTGATAATTCCTATTGCATAAAGTTACAAGTATCAGGGTGGGGAACCCAAAACCTCATACACATCACTAGAATAAATATTTACATTTTTAGAAAGCATTGGCATCTTCAGTGACATTAAATGCAGCAAAAGCCTCAGGTCTCATAGTCTGAAGTTCAAAAACAGTGGATTTGAAAGTTCAGTTAAGTCTTTGGCCTAAGAGTTAGTCAAAGACAATGATTTGTAACAAAAATAAATACAAAAATGACTAAAATATATATATATACACACAAAAAGTACATCTAATATTCAAGCCTCTCAAAAAAAAAAAACAAACAACCGAAACACCTGTGTATTGTTGTGAGCAAGAATTGCACAATCTGATCTTAAAAACAAGTATGCAACATGACCTATTCCAAGTGTGGATACTTTTTGTTAAGCCCTAACTAATGCACCAGGCAAATTTAATGACTAAAGTACATTTTCAGGTCTTCAGAATACACTTGAAACAGTGTGTTAAGGCCCCTGTGTGTTTATAATGGACTGTACATTGAGGGAAGGATAGAGAAAAGGTCTTGACCTTTACCTTGCATACCTAGGAAGAATGTTAGGATCACAGGAAAAGGTCTGCTCTAGTGGTTTTACATATTTTGCAGAAAGACCCCAAATCAACACAGTATCTTGTAAAATTCTTGTAAAAATGGGTTAGATTTGAATGGGGAGAGAGGCAGTCTGGAAATTAAATAATGCAAATAAAGTTTAAGCAATTTTAACTGTGCAAAAAAAAGCCTCAATATAAGTAGTACTATCTACACATTGAAGGGTGAATGTCCATAGTGTTCACAAGTCTAATTCCATCAGTATTCCATTAATGAAAACCTTAACCTCTATCTGAACTAAGAATAACTTTCATTTTCATTCCATTTGGTGAACCACTGTTTTGTCTCAATGTCTTTGCATTTCCCATCTCTGATCTGTCGCTCTTCCTTTCGAATCCTGACCGCGTGGTAGCGGGGGACACTCTCTTCGTACCTAGAACGCCGGAAGAATCCACACTGGGCCAGGGAAGAAACAGAACAGTGAAGGTTGAAGCTGCTGCCAAAATACTACAGTTACGGAAGCAGTGAATTCTTCCTTTGCACAGATACACAGGTAAGAAAATTGAAAACAAAAATACATATGCCAAAAATGTAGCAACTGTAGCTGTAAAAATGTGACCCGTGGGTCTCCATGAGTTGTTCCAGCTGGAGCTGAAGATCAGTGGCAGCCTTGACAATCCCCTGGTAATCAAATATCTTAAAAAACTCCCTCTGTATAATCTGCTGAATTTGCTTTACAAGTCTTTCAACTCCTTTTATAAAGCTGTGCATGCATATAATGATAATTTAATGCTACACAAAGCAGACACAGTTCAAGATACCTTGCTTCTCCTGAATCACAGTAGGTACATACTTCAGTTCCTGTTTGGTGACATCATTTACCTTTAAAAACCTACAGAAATATTTCTAGGACCTTCAAGCAAAGTTACACTGGGGCCTTGCTTTATAAAGCACTGTCCCAGTCACGTGAACGAACTACTACACGTAGGCAGGATTAGAACATGAGCCTTGCTTAGTTTGCCATAGGGTAAAAGCCAGACAATCACTTCAAGGTTTTGTAATGTGCCACAGCATATCTCCCTGGAAGAGCTCGTAGTACAGTTTATTTGTGCCCTGCAATTTTTTATTCAAAGTCGCTGTAAAAATGGATTCTAAATATTGGGAAATGGACTGAAATTCATTTTCAAAACAAAAGGGGAATTATGGCCACAAAGTTAGAAAGGTGATGACTGGCAGACACTCATCTGTACATTCTTATGGGACACTGATACCAAGATTAAGGTTGAGGCATTGTGCTATCCAGCTGGCATTAGATACTGCTAGGAAAAAATGTGCAAGGTTTTTTGTTCATAGTTATTTGTGGTGGGGGGGTTTATGGTTTTGGTTGGGTTTTCTTCAATATTAGAACTTCCATAAAACTGATTTAAAAAACAAAATCAAAAAATAAAAATAATAAAAACCCCACCACAACACAACTACATCTAGGCATAGACCAAAAAAATCTTCAGCCATCTCTTAGTTAAGATTTAATTAAACACCATTTTCACCTATTTTGGTTAAGAATTCCTCCCCACCCCCTTATTCTAAGCACCACTTATTAACAAAATGTACATGCATGTAATATCTTAGATTGAATAAAGGTTGCTAGTAGCATAAATCATCATGCATCTAGTAGCTTTAGCAAAGTGTGCTCCTAGAAAAGTATACCTTAGAACTGAAGAAAAACAGATTTTTCCACAGCAATTAAATTCTCATTCCAAGAACCCCTTTCCTGACAAGCAAAGTGTATCTTTCAGCATGCACTGTTAGTAAAGCAATTTAATCCATAGTGTCAGCACTAAATCTTAACTCTGCAGTGTTGATTACCATCTCTCAAAACAAAACCACCAAAAAGAAAACAAACTCTTGTACTGTTGAAACAAATTAAAAAAAAAAATTAAAAAATTGCAACAGATCACCATGTTTTCCAAATAAGTAAATAAGCAGCTTTCTATACCAAGGGAAACACCTGTCTGTTGACGTGCACCAAGAGCTGAAAATACATTGACAGAACGAGCAAGCAAGTATGAGAGGCTTGGAATCCAAAAGTTATTAGAACGTATGCAGTAAAAGCTCCATAGTTAGCCACTGCAACCAGAGCATGTGCCACAGCTAAAAATTAAAAATGTCAATTACCAATGACAGAAGTAGATCAATACTATGCATCAGAAGTAAGCCTCTCTTTATCAGATGGCTGAGCATGGATCTCAGCCTTGTGATAGGTGGCATCGTAATGATCTTTCTTATTTCTCTTGAAGAAACCACACTATAAGGAAGCAAGGTGTTTAGTCAGTTTTTGTGGACTGAAAAGTCAAACTATTAAAACTGGCTTAAATGAACTCTCTAAACTATTTTCCCATTATCCCTTCACAGGAAAAAAAAATATATATCCCCAGACCTGTCACAATGAGATGTTTTAAAGCTGAGAATTTACAGGACTAACTTGACCTGTAAAATTATAAAATAACCTGAGATAAGGAATATTATTTTAGGGGCATTTTGATAAATTTTTAACACATCTGTTGGTTTGGTGTCTTGTTTTTAAGAACAGCTACTATAAATTGTGTCCATAGCAACTAAAGATGTCTGAAGAACAGAAACAAGTCTACACCTGCACAACACAAGCATTTGTCTGAAACCAATCATGTAACTGTCTTTGAAGTACTACGTTTGTCTTTCATAAGATAGCACAGCATCCACAAAATAAACATTTTATGCTACTATGTGTGAAAAATGTACTCTATATAAATGCATGTATATCGCGTGCAGTATAACACTGAGTTTCTAACTTAATGGCCCAACCAAAGTATTACTTCATGAGGAAGTTTTTCAGCAGAGGCTGGGCATTTATTAGAAAATAAGGAAGTCAGAACTATCCTGTGAGATGTAACTTGCAGCAAATAGTAGCTCCTCAGCAAAGCTGATTGCTGCAGTTTCTCCAGAAGAAAGCAAGTGCCAGACAGGCTCTTCTTCACCTCTTCTTTCTTAACTCTCAGCTGTCACATAACAGCAAATACTATGAATAAAAGAACTACCCTCTTAAACTTGGAACCACATCTAGTTATGAAGATGCCAAAAGCAGTCAGAAAAATAGGTACTTGTTTTTTAATTCTGCAAATTGGTAAGGTTTTGCTATACACTAAAAATTCTAAAAAAGTCAGTCTAAAGAAATTACATTCACATACTTGACTATGTATTCTGTACTTTTTGATTATTTTAATAATCTACTAGCAGTAGATTATGCTAGTTCTTATTCTTTGTTCTAATATTATGAGAACAAAGCCCTGCTAGAACATTTATAGGGAGTTCACATGAAGTTTAATACCTAACTTCAGAAGCCCCAGTTAGCTGTATCCAACCATATCAAAATAACTTCAGTCTCTAACGTTTATCTCAAGTTTTGTCTAGAGCTCAAAATACTTCATTTGAGGGTGCAGAAATGGGAACATTTCATAACAAGTTTTCCCATGCAGTCATTTTCATCCCAAATTTTACAGAATTGTGAAACTGATAAAGTAATGTATTGTTTGGGCAGTTTTTTATAACTTCCAAGTGCAAAGCAAAATAATTAATAATTTGCTGTTTTGTCAGTTGTAGACCAGGAAACACAAAACAACCAAATGAATAAAAGACTCACCTTCCACAGTAAGAATACCAACAGTGCAAGCATCAGTATCCCAGCAAATATAGCAACCGAGATGATCCACCAAGGTACTCCTGTGTGAAGTGCTACTGGTTTTGCAGGAAAGACAGTAACACGTACCTAAAGGAGAGATGAGAAGATGGAAAAGATTTCAGGAGCATCCATGTTTAATATATTGCTGCAATTTATGGGAAGTCTTATCTCCTCCCTAACAAGATGTTATCTTGCTTGTCTACAAAATATTTTTGAAGAAAAAGTTGCTACTGGTATCAATATGGTAGTGAATTTTTCTAGTCCAATTTAAAAGATAATTATAATAAATTCAAACTTTTAACTACTTCTGTTTTTAAATGTTTTTTGTTTTTTCTTCTAGTTTTTCAAGATAAGCTGTAAACATCACAACCATAACATGTGGCTAGTATTAAATGTTAAACTTACCTGAGCAACTTCATTGGTGAGTTTAACATTCTTAGCTGCAGCAGGAACACTGATTGAAGCTCTGACAAGAACATCCAGGTAGTTCATTTTGGAGTATTCCTGTTCAAAAAGAAAATCCAGATGCTAGACACAGAAGAGGCAAAAAGTCTGACACTCCAAAACAGCAGGTAAGAGGACTTACTTCTAGGAATGTGCTGTTCCAGAGCCTGGAACGCAGCACAATGGAGGCCTTGCTGTCTAAACCCTTCAGGGGACACTTTATGTCCACACAGCGTGCGTTCACATTGCAGTCCTGCAAGTACACATTACTATATATAAATAAAAACGTCCTCACAAACTGTTTAACACACACACACACACACACACACCCCAAGATTAAAAAGGGATTATATGGATTTTGTGTTCAAGAACCAAAATCTGTTTACAACAATCTTAATGTAAGTAACTATGCAGAAACTGTTCCCTTTTTCTTTCCCATCAGTAGAGAATTTAAACAGTCAATTTTTAAAAGCATTGATACTTGGATTTAAGATTAAAACAAAGAAAAGAGATGTACTCTGGCCTTCCCAAACTCAGTAAAGCCCTCTTAGGAATGCAGGGGGAGGTATCTGACAAAACTATAGTTGGTGCACTACACTTACCAAAGTCTTGTATTTTCTTTCTGAGAATAAAGAAAATGTCTTGCTGTCTGTAATCTGCTTCTCTGCAACCTCACGTTTCCTTCTTGAGTTATGGGATTCCTGAAAAAAAGCTAGAAGAGTTCTATTACTTTATCCTAAGTATCTCTTTAATTCTCTTGATTCCGGCCCCATATAAGTAGAAAAACAAGAACTCAGTGTCTCGTTGTTCCACAATCAGCATGAGTGACATCATTCTATATCCCTTGTTATTTGCATTTATTGCTTATAGTAGAATCAGGATGATTACTAGAATTTGAGATTACCTAAAGGAAGGTCAACTGCCTACTTTCTTTAAGTTCAGGGGGGGTTATAAAGTTTAATGCTATTTCCATCTTTGTTCTACATAAAGGACATTTATGTTACTATGCTAAGAGTAAGATTGTGCTAAAGTCAGTAGATGCTGTTTTGTGTTTTTGACTTTATCACTGAAAGTTTTATTAACCCATTCTTGTCAGATTGATACATTAATTATGTGCATGTAGTTTTAATGGTGAAAATTAAAACCCCCAATGAAACCCAACATTGTAAGAGAAAAAAATTTAAAGGAAAATGAAGGCTCAGGGTTAAGGAAAAAAAGGTGTTGCTAGATAGGCATGGGGAAGGACTCAGACTTGCTTGAGAAATTATCATATTTGCTGTAAATAAGTAAATTTAAGTCTTTTATCTTTAAAAAAAGTACATTAAATTCCTCCCAGACTGAGGAGGTAGTTTATTTTCTGTGTTAAAACTTGACCAAACCTCAGCAGTGCCCGTTGCGGCAGCCGTCAGCACCGCCCCACGGCTCCCTGCAGCGCCTCCCATGGGCACGCAGTGAACTGCGCTTGGGAGCCCGATATCGAGCCCTGCTGGAGGCGAGTTCTCCTGTCCCTGCTGCCACATGCTGCGGTGCTCTCACTTGTACTAACCCACGAACAAGACAGTGACCTACCGCAACATGCAAACTATTGATTTCACTCTCGGGGTGACAGGAGACTTTTTCCAAGCCTTTGGAATCTATTCTCATCAAATAAAGCAGCCATTTGCCATTACTGATTTCCTTGGGCCACTGGATGTCCAGGGAAGCAGTACCAAATGTTTTCAGCGGTCTGCCCAAGTTAGTTACCTGTTAAAACAAACATTCTTTAAACTGTGAAATATTTTTTGAAGGGATTTTCTTCTCATTTAAGCATGCAGCTAACAGGAAATGGAAAAGCTGATGAAAGAAAGTCAAACCAGTATAAAGACAAATAATGTACTAAACTAGCATGCTTGGATGGGAAATAAATTCAGAGTTTAAACATGAGGATTAAGATTCCCTAACATCTTCATGTGAAACAACTCCCAATTTAGAGTTAACAAATCATTCATGTTACATAACTGAGGCAAATAGCAAGTTTATGGAGAACTCCACAGAAAGATAACAAGCTCTTGGTCTAACAGACTAAAGTTGTTTCCCAAGCTATTTTATTCATAGTGCTACTGTTTATGAGAGCAGGTTCTTCAACAGATGTTCTAACTGCTTCTACCTCTGAACATGAGTGCAGGTACATAAAGTAAAGTGCTGACAAAGATTAACAAAGACAGCAGGCTTGCATTACTGATGTAGGAAAAGCAATGCTCTTGCTGATAACAGTTTTACAGAACCAGAATTGTCTCTCATGGCCTTCTTGATTGTCAATTAGGCAGAAGACCAAAAGAGTGAAATAGAGCCACTTAAGTGGCTTCCACAGTGTGCACTAAATACCTGTACTCCCTGTCTGTCTCTATCAGCTCACATCTGGCATGCCACAGTTAAGGTTCTGGGTTTCACTTTGTTACCTACCTGCACGGGGTCTGCTGCTGTACAGCTGCATGTGCATGGACTGCTCCAGTAACCCCCAAGTGTACAGCCAGCCTCAGACCACTTCCTCAAAGTATGATCACAACATGTCAAAGCCTAAAGAAGCTCTAGTCTGCAGCTCTAGGCTGCTTGTGTTCAAGTTGGGAAGTCAGCATTTTGGCACAAGAAAAGCCAATTTTAAATCCAGCAACTTTTCTAGTATTCATATGCATGAAGAAAGAATCTGTTCACTTGATGAAAAGCAGCTGTTGGCAAAATCTAAATTACTCACTCTGAATTCATACTCTATGAGGTTTCCAATATTGTCTTCAGATGTCATCGCACTCTCACCAACAATGTTACCTCCAAAATACACCTGAGAAGGCTTGGCAACTCTGTTCAGGTGAGAGCAGAAAAGAATAATCAGATTTTAATGAAGGCTGCAGCAAAACTGTCATCCCCCAGCCCCCCATTTGTTACACGATCAACACTTACCCAGTCAGTGATAAAAGCAATTCGAGAACCACTTTGGCAGTAGCTGTAATTGGAGTTGAATTAACTTGTGTGCTTGTTCTGGGATTAAAAGAAAACAATGGTTCTTATTTTAGTAATTTAGCTATTACCACTTTTCCTACTAAATTGCTCTTGTGAATTGAAAAAAATAATGCAAAATATTTCCAACTGTCTACCAAAGCACACGCACACAAAACAATCTTACGTTTCCAGCTTCAGGTTAATGTCCAAGTCTGTTGTATCAACGTTAACTTTAGTGGTACTTAAGATCAGATAAAAGGTTACCTAGACAGGAAAAAACACTCATGAAATATGTAAACATTTATAAACTGTATTAATATATATATATACACAATATTGCAGAAATACACCATCAAGTTTTAGAGTTAAAAAGACATCCAAATGAACATTCCTGTTATAACACAGCAACTTTGGGTGACTACAGTCAGAAATCAGATTTTATAACTTGAGTAAAAGAGGTGTCACTTACATTGGAATTTCTTTTGAAAGGATTTCCAAGCTCACACTCTGCTTGAGAACCATTTTGGTTAGCACCACATGTTAGTTGTTTTTCCTGATTTAACAGAACACATTCAAAAGAAAATTTAATATTTTCATTTAATATGTTTTTAAATTTTATTATTCTTTAAAAATACTTACAGGATAGCCCTTCATCTCCCTGAATGCAGAATAGGTCAGACTGTCTGGAAAAGTTGCAATTAGTTTAGCTTCATATGCATCTTCACCATCTTTTTGTGGATTTTTTGCATCAGATGGATTATTTGTCACTGTTATTTCCAGAGCAATATCTTTCTGATCCTTCAGAACAAGCACCGGTGTGCCACTTTCACTGCAGAAACAAAGCATGCAGGGTTGTGTGCGTTAGGAAACAAACATGCATCAAAGTTTGCTTCTTACTATGGTTTACTCAAACCTATATTCCCTGTATTAGGGAAAAAATATTACTGTAAGACCATAAACGTGGATGGTCTTTTTTCCCAGACCAGCATTTCACCTCTGAAAGCAGCCAGCAGTTAACAGGGCAGAGAAGACTGACAGGCCCTCAAGGAACAAGAGGTTATACTATTTCTGAACTAGCAATTGCATCTGGCTCATGTTTCATTGAGATTCATTTTCTCTGAATAAACCTACTGACCTACTTTTTTCTTGTAAAGTAGACATGGCTTTGTCTTCCAAGTCAGGCTGCAGCACTCACTGCTAAGGGTGGCAAATAAACACACCCCCTTTCATTTGCTTAACACCTGCTTTCTAATTTCACTGCCACTCCAGGGAGGAGAGACACAGCGGGGTGTCCCTAACAGTGAAATAACTTCTCTGTTCCCTTCTCTGTAACTCCTTGTCTTGGGCTATTAGACTGTACTACACCAACTGGCTTGTCACACTTGGACTCAAATATCATCTCAAAAACAGTGAACGGCATTACGCGTAATGAAGCAGGGGCCAGAAACCATTTTTCCTAACTTCCAGCCCACACCTGCATGGTCACAGCCACTTTGTGGCACATCCATGTGACTCTGTCCCACCCCTCTTCTAAAGATCACACCCCCACCCCCCATCCCCTCCTTCCTCACCCTGCCAGATCAGTACTACTACACAGGGCTGCATTTGCCAGGCTAACAGAACAAAGCTGCTATATACCTCCCAAAAAAGTTATTTTATGCACTTGTTAATGATCTGAACTTTAGTAACACAAGAAATCAAGGCTTACATTGGTAAATAGGTAAACCTGTCTTCATTTCCCTCCCTAGTGCAAAACCGGTACTGGAGCTTCAGATTGCTGTGACACTCGTTGTCTTCTCCACATCCTTCTTTTAAGAACTCCACCTAAATAAAACCAGAGCATTGTCACTGCATGCCACGTGCCAACAGCTTAAAACAAGGTTTCTGACATAGGCTACATAAAGCACCTGCAAGGAGCTCAGGACACTTTCCTGGATAGAGTTAAGATCTTAACCCTGGCTTTTCAGTTCTTACCTGTCAAGAGACACAGCCTTTGATGTTGGTAATGTAGAACTTTAGATGTGACTGATAGGCACAGTTAGATACTTCTGAGAGGTATGCTTATAATAAGGAGAAACATCCTTAAGTCTGATTCTTCAATGAGCATTTAAGAAATTGAGATCTTTTACCCAAGCTATTCCCTCTCTTCTATGTCATTGTTGCAGAGCTCTAATGCTGTTTGAAGCATCCTAACCATGGTTTTACTATTATTTTTTAATGTGGGACAGCAGAAAATTATGGATTAACATTTTTAATCAAAGTACACTTCCTCCTAAACATGTTGAGGGGAGGGGAAAAAATAATATCTGAAGTATCTTCACTTTTGTTAAAAAAGCAGCACAGGAACTAGTTCTTAACATTTTGTAAAAAGTTCATAACAAGATCGATTAGAAAAAAAAAGTACGATAGTAGTGACAAGTCCAGTGGCACCCCAGTTACTTCCTTTGTGTGTAACAGTTGCTTTCTACAGCCTTTAGAATTCAGTGAAAGTGTACATTTCTGGGAAAATGTGAGATCAAAGGCTTACTTTTGTGGTCTTTGTTGCAGAATCATTTGAATTCAGGATTGGTATGAGATCAGGAAGTGCTCTCTCTTTCCTTGGGGATGGTGAGCTTGACTCTAGGCCAGCAATTTTCACACTGACTGACACTGGAATGGGGCGCAGCTTGTCTTTAATTTTGTCCTGTGAAAATATTTTAAATGGCAACAGTGTAGGGTACAGAGAAGAAAAAAACCCAACACAAAGAATAGCTTTTGGATAAACACTTTAGAACAAACAAGAAAGCAAAATCTTTTCTGCTACATTCTGCAGTATTCACATTATTGCCTCACAAGTAGCCCAGCAACTATTTTCTGCACACCCCCAAACCCCCCCAGCTTTCCAGCCTGGTGGTTTCTGTCCCAGTTAAGAATTCCTAGTAAGGACAGATGGTAACCCAGGCAAGTGAAATTCACACCATAGCAGCAAACAGGCTCTTTCTCCCTATTGCTTAAGTTTAAGCTCTGATTTGCTGTGGTCAAAAGCAGCCTTGGAGGCTGGCTCATTCCTGCTGAGGCAGATACAGACCCTGCTCAGCTCCTGGAGCAGTGCCACCTGTAAGGGCCACTGCAGCAGCCAAGTCAGAGAGCACATGCCATACTTTCTTTTCTTGCCCATTCATCCCCCCAAATGGCATGGGTTAAAATTCTTTTCCTAGCCAATCAAGCCGTTAAATTCTCTGACAATTACAATTCTCTAATAGTTACTTCTGCTGGAAACAGCTCTCCATTTTTGGCAGTTATTCCCCCTCTACTGCTCTAAATTAGTTCAGCTTTACTGACCCCCAGAGCACACTGCAGTGGCTACAACCTGTACTCATACTTGCTAAGAAGAGCAACAGCAGGAAGCAGCCTGTGCAGGGAATAGTGAGGAACTGATTAACTATGGCTGTTGTTTAGTTATGAAGCTTCATATTGTGTGCAACTTTTAAGTTACACACAAAGGTACCGTGTGGCTGACAAAAAAAAAGAGCAGGCTTTTGTTTTAAATGGATCTAAATGAAATACAAATAAAATGCTCTTCCTTACCTGCAGAACAAGCTTGGTTGTCACACACTCTCTTGAGTTCTGCCCCTGTAGGGTTGTACTGGCAGTAAACTGATCAGACAGGTGGTCTTTAAACCGCACCCTCGAGGGCAGGCCTAACTGCCTCCTCTCGTTTTCTGCTTCAAACGTATAGTTGATCTCTGTATGAAGAAATGAAGTAGGTCACTGTGAGAAAGAACCATTACCTTAAAAAGAACTTTCATTTGTCCAGGTGTGATCTTACAACATTGTTCTAAAAGACTGTTTTGAGCCAGTGCTGGGCTTCACAAACTGTTTGCAGTTTTTTATAAAACCTTCTCAGTCAGTTTTATCCCTCTCCAGTTGAGGGCCTTGTGTGCATCTAAGGGAAACTTCAAAACGAAATCCTTTCATTCCCAAAGTAGCCCATGGCTTTAGCAGCACGCAGAGCTGTCTGGAGGAACTGCAGTTGCTGCTATGGAGCCAGCAGAGGGCAGATACAAATCTCTGTCATAGTCCACTTCTGCCCCAAACCACCTAAGCAGCCAGCGAGGTCTTTATGTCAAGGTACACCATTAATTTTAACTCCAAAAGAAAAAGTGTGACTAGACTTTCTGCTTGTGTGCTGAGGCATGTTTTGATTGATTTGAACTCTCTGCATTCATGGAGCTAATTCCATGTTGCACCAGTTGTGCCAGCCCTCAGGAGCACACAGCACACACAGGCCACCTCTGAGAGCTGCAAGCACTTGACATGAAGGACCAGAACCTTAATTCAGTCACATCCTATGGACTTTACAAGTAACTGAGAAATGCAAGACACAGGAGGAAAAGGAAAGTGGGATTTAAAATTCTTGCTACTTCTCAAAATCCTACACAGTTCTCAAAAGTGTCTAACAGTAGCATTGTAACCAGAAAAACCACAAGATACAAGAAACTAATGCATTACATTTTTTACTGTAAGGCATAGTCTTCCAGGCTCCCAGTAATGCAGTGATTTCTTTTTTTTTTTATTTCGGCACTGATGTCCACAAAACCATTTTGATGAATACAGGACACTATTTTATAGATTAAGTCTCCCATAAGAGATAGTGCTTACTAACAATATACAAAACAGGCTTTTAAAAGGGTTTTCTAAAGCAGCAGTAGCCTAGTGAGCCACAAGGGTTTTGGTCAGCCTGGCAGCCATTTGCTCAAGGGCAGTTATAGTCAAAAGAAAGCTTCCGTTCAATCTGCCATCCACAAAACTTCCTAACACACCAGCAGGACTCGAGATGCACGTTACTCTAAATCCAGACAGTGCAGTAACTGATAGACAGTAGTATTAAGCCATGTTTTAAATCTGACAGTCTGAGGTGACTAATTATGAGTACTGTTCTCTGAAGAAAAAACAATAAGCCATATAGTAAGCAGATCAAAAATATTTCTCTTCAAAACTTACTTATTCTTGGATTTAAATCTCTGGGGTTTGCAGTATACTGGAAACATGCTTTCACATCCATCCTGTAAGAAGTGCCAAGAAATTAGTATTAACTTCAACAAGGCATGGTACAACAGGCTGACAATTTTTAATAGTCCACTGAGCTATCGAGTCTTGTGACTGTGTTTTTCATGCTAGAACAGTTAATTTCCTCCTTACTAAACTGAATTACAAAGCAAGAAACAATGGTTACTAAGCAATTAGAAAAAAATATTTTCTGTCATTTGGTCTTATATCTCTACTCAGAAGAAAGCTGTTCAAGTTCAGATACTTGTGTTAGCAGTCTTAAAGTGGCAAATGATATTCATTTTCAAAACCAGACATTTCACCCAGAACATATTTCATAGCTTGTCTTCAGCAGAGTCATTGCAAATTCAGGAAGTCCAGAAGATTACATGTGGATACTATTTCCTTAACCTGTAAGATTGTTGGATCCTTTACCATCATCACTGACTGAACGAATTTTGGCAACAAAAAAATCTCAATACACCAGGACTCCTGCACAATTTTTACATATTTTTTTAATTTACCATATTTCACTGGGGTCTTCGGGGTTCTTTTTCTTTAGATCAATTCTGTCAGGCTGGACTGTGATGCTTCTTCTGATGCTTATCACAGGCCGAGATCTTCATTGGGGGGGAAAAGTGGGGAATGAAAAGAAGAGGTAAAAAAAGGAAGGAATGTTATCTGTTAAGATCAATTAAATAGTTCATGTGATGTCCAGATGCCCACCATGCTCCCACTGATGTTCAACAAAGACCCCAAGAAACAGTCTGGCTTCAATAATGGTAAGAAACAAAACTACTGAAAGTTACATAAAGCAAGTCACAACCCAAGTGCAGTTGTATGAAATGCCTGTCAGAGAACAGGCACATGAGTGTGATGGTGGGGTTGTCATTTTATACATATACAAATAAAACCAGAAAATTCAAAGTGATGACTCCCACCCCAATGGTAACAGCCCCTGTGATCAGCTGCAGGCACTAAAGGTCATTCAGATGAATGTTCACAGCAGCTTTAACTGGAGCCAGGGTGACTGTGGGAAACGACGTTTTTGTTCCCTGACTCCTTTGCTTATAGGCTGTAACCATAATTCAGCCTGACAACTTTTCTTGTCCCTTCCAAAAAGGGAGAGAAAAGAAAAGACAGTTCACATGAATAAATCAATGAGCTGACCCTGCTCTTGTGGAAGCATCTAAGGGTTGCTTAAACTGGCCAGAAAGCCACCTCTCCATTTTCTATCATATTTGTTTTAACTAAGCCATTACTTTCACAGTTCTCACCACAAAGAGTTTTGTTCTCACCGTTGTAAAAAAGTTTTTGTGATTAGCAAATTATTAAATCTCCTTTTGAGTAAGCAGAACACTTAATCTAACCAACTTCACTTCCACCTACTTTGTTCTCTTCCACAGGCAATATGAGCTGCTTTTGTTGGGTGCTGTTCCAGTGGATTTAAGAACATTCCCACTATGTACCCAGACAACATACACCTTCCACATGGCATCACCAAAAAAACTGTAGGAAAGGTCATTCTGGCTGAAAGGTAGAGTTGTTTACATCCCCAAAACTGAAGTAACCAATTTTGGAGCCTCTGCTCCTCTTCTTTTGGGATCTCTCAGCAAATACCAAAGATTGAACTTGATGCAACACTGGCAGCTCTGATGAGGAGACAGTCTCTTCCTGCTCATTACTAGTGATTCAACTCAACAATACATTAAACAAGAAAAAAAAGGCAGAGATCTGCAGAAGACTGGGACCTCATCCTTAATTAAGGCATGTGCTGCCAAACTTCAGAGGGAACCTATCTGCAGGGCTTCCTCTCAGCTTGGACCCCACTGCAACCTTGATTGCAACAGCAAGGCTGTATGCCTCGGTGACTTTGGATCCTCAGCTGCAGAAGAAGGGTTTGGTTTACTTCTATCTTCGATAAAGCTGGATTAGATTTGTAGAACAGCAGCAAACAAAAGCTCTAGCAATTGTTGATTTCTTAAGGCAAAAGAATTACTTCCCAGCTGCTAGAAGGAAAAATACATTCCAGGTCAAACAGCTTTCTGTTACCTTCTAAGCAGTTTCTTTTCAAAAAAACTAACCCCAGAACCTTGGTGTGATCAGTTACAGCTCTGTCTGGCATACCTGAACACAGACACAGAGTCTGAAAGGGAACCAACAGCAATATCAGGGTAGGAATTTTTATCCAGGTCCATGTTTCCAGCAACAGAGTAACCAAAGAACTTGGTGCCTGTGTTTTCACCATCGAGAATCTAAAAAGCAAACAGATTGAGGGAATTTGGACATTTAAAAGCTATAAAACAGAAATAAGTGATCAACATTGCCTTCGGGGGGGGGTGAGGGGGTGGGTAGAGGGGGTGAGAAGGAGAAGAGCAGAGAGAAACAAGGAAATGAGACCTCTGTGTCCAGATAGATGATTTGTTTTTATCCCAAGAGGTTCCTCTATAGTAGCAGCAAGTACCAGAAATTACTATTTTGCTTAGAAGTGTTGCCTAGCTTATCTTTATGGTATCAGAGCAGTACAGGCCCTTCAAACTGAAAAAGTATTCTAGCAAAGTATTCTAACAGCATCCTAGGAAATGTAATCAGGCTCCATTATCACCTTGCAAACTGAACACACTGGTCCTCAAGAAAAAAAGGCAAAAGGCATAACATTTTCTTCTAAAAAGTGTAGCAGTAGAGTGAAATAGAAAATGAAGAAAATAGTTCTTTTCAAATCCCCAGATTTCTTTCATAGAATCACAGAATGTTTAAGGCCGGAAGGGACCTCCAAAGGTCATCTAGTCCAGCCCCCCTGCAGTAAGCAGGGACACCTTGAACTAGACCAGGCTGCTCAGAGCCTTGGCCAACCTCACTTTGGGTATCTCCAGGGATGGTGCCTCAACCACCTCCCTGGGGAACCTATTCCACTGCTCTGCCACCCTCAAAGTAAAGTACTTCTTCCTGATATCCAGTCTAAATCTACTCTTCTCTAATTTAAACCCATTACCCCTTGTCCTTTCACTACAGGCCCTTGTAAAAACAGCCCCTCTCGAGCCTTTCTGTAGGCCCCCTTCAGGTACTGGGAAGGTGGCTATAAGATTGCCCTGGAGCCTTCTCTTCTCTAGGCTGAACAACCCCAGCTCCTTCAGCCTGTGCTCATAAGAGAGGTGTTTCAACCCTCTGATCATCTTTGTTGTCCTCCTCCGGACCTGCTCCATCAGGTCCATGTCTTTCTTATGTTGAGAAAACAAAAGATAAAACACCTACATGCCTTCTTCCTCCTCTACATATTATTAGTGCCAAAAGACTGCCCCAGAAAGGAAAATGTGAATTAAAATCAAGAACTGCTAATCCTTCTATCAGCAGTGCCATACTTGAAGGGTCTTGTGACTTTTCTGCATTCCCACCAGCCCACTAAAGGTAATGGAAAGGGAGAAGGTGGGGCTAGCCTTGACAAAAAGCCATGCTTTACTTTTGTGCAAGACTAATTACTCATAATAAAGGTAATTTCATTACCTGTGCTGGTGTTGCATTTATTCCATCCTTGCAGCCATGATATATGTACACTTTGCCAAAGCCATCATATGGAGCCCCTACTGCAATATCTGTTGAAAGAAGTCACAACATCTGAAGTCATTCTTCCTTTGCAGCTCACAGTCACAACAAAGGTAATGTGTACCAAGTGCTACATTAGCAAGTAAGTCACATTTTGATGGCAGCTGTTTTCCACTCACCTGGATACCCATCCTGGTTAATGTCCCCAACGTTTTCAACCGCGAGGCCAAACATGGAATCGGTGGTTCCGTTCAGGCGAAGGGGTTTGACTCCCTGCCACCTGCCCTGCCGGTTGATGTAGATGTAAACAGCTCCACCAACATCCCCACTCCTGTCGAAATACTGCGGGGCTCCAACAACAATGTCTTGCCATCTTAGAATTAAAGAAGAAAAACAACACGCAGTGTTTTTACAGAAGAACTGTGAAAAACTCCTCAGACTGGGGTCTCGGGGTCAGTGAGTCAAAGAGCTGCTCAACAGTAAAAAGCACAATGAACTGGTTGAGCAGCAACAGCTCTCTGCAGGCTGCCTTCATTCCCTTTATTATACAAGGGTCTTCTAGGGCCCCTTTCAGGATGAGATTTATTTCCTCTGTCTACACCAGTTGTTTAAATAGAACTCTTTTCTATAATTAGAAATGCAGACTATGTCCTGCTCCCCAAGATGCTCTCCATTCCCTCCAGCAAGACGTGGAAAATGGGATTTGGTGCTCCTTGTACTTGCAAGGTGACAAGCCACAGCAGAAACGGGCCAGGCTGCCATCCTTCCTTACAGGCAGCAGTTCACCGAAGCCATACCCATCATTGTTGAGATCCACAACAGCAACATCATAGCCAAAAGAAGAGGCCAGCCCTTCTCCTTCAAACATGTGCTCGAGTGAAAGGGCTCTCTGATTTTTCTCTTTTTTCAGTAGAACAACTGCTCCACTGTGATTTGCTCTTGGGGCACCAGACACAAAAGTCATCTCATCTTGGGAGACAATTCCTTTTCCAGAGTCCAAAGAGAAACCTTGACCAGAGAAAGAAATTAAACATGAACAAACAAACTAGAAACTTGTATAGAAAAACTAATAGGAAAATTAAATTCCCCTACTATATTAAAGTGGTACATTGATAAAAGCTTAGTCTAAAAGAGTATGATATACTGGGAATTCTCCATTTCTGTTTGGACTGGTGGATGCCTGTTTACATACCTACACTCCTCTATACATTACAGGTATTTTCCCCACCAAACCTATTATTTAACTGCTCACTCAGTTGTACTTTTCACAGACACCAAACACAATATTCTTTTTCAACATGACAGCAGCACCTTACCACTTGAATATAGCTCGAGTATTTCACCTCTGGCAAAGTTACTGTAAAACCTCCCCAAGTCCTAGTCCTTGCCCCTGTCCCACAGACATGCAGAAGGTGCCACGCGGGCAGTGGAGTTGACAGGAGTGACATACACAGCATTTGAGAATCCCTGCACACAGTAATGGTGAAACTGGCAATTTGGATTTCATGCAGCTCTAAAGGTCATGTTCAAATCAATTTAGTCGTATGTAAAAAGTCAACACATTTAAAAATGGAGTTAAAAAGAATATACTGCATATACCAACAACCAATAAAGGCCAAAGGAGAAAACTGAGCAAACTGCAGGGAAGAAAGATACCAGCCAGCAAACAGAAATCTCCCTTCTGAAACACTTCACCACTACTATGAAAATTCTCAATTACAGCAATTCACAATGAAACCATTCCAGAAAAATGAGGGAGTCCCATCTGGGGGAAGGATGGGAAGACTTGGAGGACTGAATGACAAATCAATGCTTCTCTGAAGCCACGTTATTTTGCAAGCTCCTTTTCACGTGAATCCCTGTTTTCACATGCTTTTACTTGCAGTGTGTTTGAGATGAGGGGGGATGGAGGGGAGAGGATCATGTCAAAGGTTTGGGAATTATGTCCGACCAGATGCTGCCAACGCAGGTGGTCACAAACCTAAGTAGCTATTCATCATTACATCCACCGACTTGTCCACACTGCCAGGAGGCAATGTTTTGTATATAAACTGATCTGGGTGAGTATCAGATACAGCTGTCAAAAATAGAAGACCTGCAAACAGGAGTGAAAGATTGAAGAGAAAAAACAGTAGTTACGCAAAGCAGCCATAACCATGGTTATTTACTGTCTACACAGAGGGAATAGCAACACCAGTCAGCAGCAGGCTTGTCTGGAACAGGGTTTGTGACAGACCAAAGGCAGCATTTACGTTTAAGAGATAAATGCATTTGTTATGAAACTGCAGAAAGTCCATATTACTCTGTTCACAGCAGAAGACACCGCCACAGAACTTCTCACCTTACCAGTTTCATCAGAAGGGGTTTGGTTTTGTTTTTTACATGCAGTAATTACTGCTGATATTTAATAGAAGTGTATGTGCTATTTCTTCTAGCATAATTTAACTCCAAGTTGGCCTTTTTCTTGACTTGCTTTTACTTTTATTATTAGCAATGCCCTTCCCATCCATTCGCTTTCCACCACTCTCACAGAAACTGCAGTTTCGAGTTATCAAAATTGTATTTGCTGCATATGCCCAAAGTAGTGGATCAGTGTACCACTGAAAGCTGCACTAGAACAGAAAGGTTCTTTACATTTAAGGCCTTTCCAAAAATGCAGTGTAGCCTTTTCTCTGCCTCTTGCTGGTGTCCAGCAACATCAGCTGGCCTAAGGACATACTGCTACTTTTGTATGTGCACAAAGTGCGAGAAACTCACCTCCTGCAACACACACACTTAAAATATAAACACTACTCATATTATGGTATTTTAAAGGCCTTTAAAAAGGCCAGTGGAACTTTAGAAACTTGAAGCATAAGCTGCACTCACCTATCAGGAGACAAAAAAAATGCAGTTTAACAGGTACATCACAAACTCAAATTTTGATAAAACTTCTGAAACCAAATAGCAGAGACCTTGTGACTAAGATCCATACCCTGTATTTAACCATTAGAGAGATTTATCTACATTATATCTGTAGAATCTGCAGGTGCTTTTCACAGTTCTTGAATTTCTTTACATTAGCAGCTCTTCCAGGTACTTCAGCAGAGCATCTAAAATTGGCCCACAAACATGGAGGGACATGCAAGTTATTCAGAAAGGTTAATATGTTCCAGGGTTCACAGAGGCAGGATTTTCTGTTTCCGTTTCACCAGGCTGGGCTCACAATGTGCGAGGCACCCAAGAGATTTACCGAACGTGCTTAATCCTACCTAAGTAACTGTTAGCTGGAACAGGAACTAGATTCTTATCTTGGAGGCTCTCATCACCAACTTCATAAGGCCCATCATCAAAGATACCCAGATCATAAAATGTCTGATTCTTTTGCTCTGCACGAACCACCCCTGAAGAAATGAAATGATAAAATAAAAGCAAATGAATGGTAAGGGAGAAAAACAAGATAAATGTTTCCCAACCAAGATTAACTATGATGAATGTGACCGTGGTGGCTGTTTAAATGGGACAAACATAACAGTACAATGGGTGAAAACATTTGCAAAAGGCAATGGATTTCTATCTGTGTGCCAGAATCTCACACTGCTCTATAGAGGGGCCATGCAATGATCTGGAAAACACAGGATACTAACATTCTCAACAAAAACACAGAAACAACTTGGTTGGGAACCACCCTCATCCCACAGTTCTTAACCTCAGACACCCTCTTGAAAGGAGTAATAGAAAAAAAACAATTACCTTTCAGCTATGACAAACACCAGTGATGTATTTAGAAAACATTATTTAAAGGAAAAGAGCTATTGTTTGATAAAATGTATGCTTCCCTTTTGTCGAGAGGCATATTTAATATTTTGGCAAGCACAAACATGTCTTTCTGTGATACAGCAAAGTGCTCATGAGCGATGTACTGTCACAGCACTTCTCTGCAATTGAAGTAAAACTGTGTGTGAACTCAATATGCTGCTTCAGCTTGGTCAGATTTGGTTGACAGATACGTGGAAGATTAAGTTTTCCCTAAAGTACACCTTGTGCCAGAGCTTAACTCAAAGATTTTGCACGGTTCATGTAGCAGGCACAGGTGTACAAGGGGAAAAAAGTAATGGTTCCAGGATCAGATGTTCTGAAGAGGGAAATATTTACAGCTGTTCATGTAATGAAGTGCAATGGGAAAAATCACAGAGAGACAGAGCAACCATTCAGATGCTTCTCAATACAAACCAAGAGATAGTATCTTTGGGGCTTTTTCCTTAAGTTTTGGAGTATCTCCTAGATGATATAGAGCACTTGGCTTTCAGTAAGACAGATTAGCCATGGAATTTTGCATAGAAGTCTATGGATTTAGATAGGAATATATGTAGTATTGCTCTGTTATCTTCCCGCAATCCTTCAGTATTTAATTTGGGAAGTACTACTTTCCCAAGACTTCACAAAGAATTAAGTGGAGAACGCTGCAGGATAAACAAAGATCTCAGTGTAGCTATTTAACACTTGCTCAAACACAGGAAAAAAGGTTGGTCAAGTAACTTTAAAATAATTTACTAATTTGTTCCAGTATGGAAGCCTCAAAGCAACCATCCATCCCACCAGGAGATTAAGACTAATAATGGAAAAAAAAAAAATGTTGTACATATGTGCAAAGTTCTGCTATCCACTCTTAAGTACTCCCTTAAAGATATCTAAAAAATATATAAAATTAAGACTTAGGATGCAACCCTCGTGAGCAATCTCAGAGGAAATGGGAAGGGTAGGCGGGAAGGAACCAGGTCATACCTTTCCAATTGTAAGTGCCTGGGGCACCAAACACAATATAGTGATAGTCTCTAGTAAAAGTAGCAGCAACACCTTGCTGACAGGAACCAAACTTTTCATGGCCTCTTAAACGACCATCACAAAAACTCCATACTCCATTATCCATATCATCCTTAATAGTGAGATCCTGGCTCAGCACATAACACCTTCCAATGATATCCCGGGTTTCCTGCACTGTGTTTACATACTGCCTTTTCTCGTAGCGATGTGCACATGTCTGCAAGACAGAAGAAATGGTAAGTGATGCTTTCTGCACGGCTGTATGCAAGTCATCATAGAAGGCTGGTCCCCTTCAGCAATACTTCATGCCAGCAATACTCTAAGTCAGTCACCTGATAGACACATCTACAATGCACATAAGAGTCCACTGTTCCCTATGGGTAACATTGGGAAATGTGAGCATCTATATATAAAGTCAGAGCAACCAGTTTCATGGTCAAGGAAGGCCGCATGGTCTCTCTTCTCTGTGGAATTTAGTGATTTTTAGCCCTAGAGCCCTCCCTGACACCTGGTCTTTCTTTTTGAAGGGATGAGAACCACCCCACCCATCGTGGCTGTTTCCCCTCAGCTCTCACAGGGGAATGACCTGTACTCTCAGACAGGACATCAGAAGCTAGTTCAACTACCATCTACCTGAGACTATCAGGAACACACCCCTTCTTGAAAAGTGCCACAAAACAAAGACTGAAAGTTCTTCCAGTGAAGAGGATGGAAATTTTTCCCACTTCCTACATTGGATGTTCCACTTACAGGATAACTGTCAGTAAGACAGAGCATCAGCACTGAGGTCCCTTAACCTTTTAGACTGTTCATCTGGGAACAGAATTCTAATCAAATACTGAACACAAAAACAGACACTGGGTTAAGCAGTGTAACAACCACACCACTGTCAAAAGAGGTGGAATCACAGAATCATATATCATTTGGTTGGAAGAGACCTTTACGATCATCAAGTCCAAATGTTCACCCTACACTGCCAGGGGCCCTAAATCATATCCCTCAGCACCACATCCACACAGTTTTTAAACACTTCCAGGGATGGAAGTGTATTAAACCACCTCCCTGGGCAGCCCATTCCAATGCCTAACCACCTTCTCTGTAAAGAAATTTTTCCTGATATCTAACCTAAATTTCCCTTGGCACAACTTGAAGCCATTACCCCTCGTCCTGTCATCTTTAACTAAGGTGAAGAGGTCAACCCCCACATCCCTACAACTTCCCTTCAGGTAGTTGTAGAGAGCAATAAGGTCCCCCCTAAGCCTCCTCTTCTCCAGACTAAACAATCCCAGCTCCCTCAGCCTTTCCTCATAGGAGAAACTCTCCAGACCCTTCACCAGCTTCATTGCCCTTCTCTGAACTCAACATCCTTCTTGTAGTGAGGGGCCCAAAACTGGACACAGTACTCAAGGTGTGGCCTCACCAGTGCCAAGTACAGGGGTACAATCACCCCCCTGCTCCTGTTGGCCACACTGTTCCTGATACATGCCAGGATGCTGGAACAATCAAATCCTTTTGCAGCAATATTTTTTTTTGCCTAACCACATGTAATAGGTCCAGAAGCAAGCCAGGTTTCTCAGCTGACACACCTTTTCTGTGGTTCCTACCAAGCAAAAACCCAGCTGCTCCACACTTAGAGAACTGTGGTATTGCTCTGGTGCACAGTGACCTTCAGGCTGCCCACATGTCATCCAGTTAAGTGAATTTTCCACTTACCACTTACAAATAAAAGTTCCTTCTCAAAAAAGACAAGACAGCATTATTGTTGATTAATTATTCAATAAGCAGGACTCTTCCCATCTGCTCTTCCCTGCTTTGGGTTCTGAGGCAGACTGAAGCAAGTTATTACTGCCCATAATCCAGGCTCACACCCTAAAGTCACCTGCCTTCAGTTTTTGAAGCAGTGACATTAACCTGCAAAAATATTAGATGGGTAAGGTTCACTACATACCCCTTTTATGATGTAGCTGGGGTCCTGTAGCACTGGGAGAGGTTTATTTATTTAACAGAAAAATATCTAAAAAAGTAATATTCTCTGGTAGCTCCTGAAAACTTTTTCCCCTCTGCTTTGTATAAAATAAAGAATAGCTTGTAGCCTTACTGCAGTGCAATGGCCACATTAATTTCTAGGAGCAACTCAGCCAAGTCCCTGATGAAAGTTAACGTGAGGCTGACCCCTTGGAAACAGGCTAATAATAGCCTGCTACTTTTACAACCTTATCACATTATTTTTCCCTATTACTGTAGCCAGAGGCATTTAAAATAGATAATATGTATATCACCCAAAAAAGTGGACACCCTAAAAATGAACTGTCCATCCTAAATTGTTAAAGGTTATAAAGAAAGGCCAACTTACAGTTAGAAAGATATTTTAAAGCTTTTATAATATCAAGTGTCTTACTTTGCTAGGGAGACAATTAAGTCTGTCCTTACAAGAAAACATGGGGAAGTTACCTTTGAGATAGCTTCATCGAAACACAGACCATTCTGAACATTTACTATAGACACAAAATGTTTCAATAGACTTACCACCACATTTCCTCCTGGCCCTTGACTTTGGACAGTTACACCCATCCATTGGTCTTCTTTACTCTCCTTCTTCGGGTCAGCTGCAGAGTATCATAATACAGCTTCAAATATTAAGTTAACTACTCTCCCTGTCAGGACAGGCACTTCATACAGTACACAAGACAGTCTGCAGGGGGCACTGTCTGTACATGTTATCTGTCAATATCCATTTTATTAAGCACTATCTAGCACATTACTTCATGCCTCATCAATTCACAGAAGAATGAAAACAAATCTACCAAGATTTGAGCATCCCACGCTAGCTTAGCAATTAAGCTACAACTTACTCTGATGCAAAAGAAAACCAGGTATAAATCCATAAAAGCAACTGTCTGATACTTGCCTCTGGAAAGGACTACATCATGTAAGAAAACAGACAACTGTTACAATCCAAAAGTAAGTGCTGAAGAACTTACTCTCCTCATCAAACACGACACGTGTGCAGCGTGTATTTAGAGATGCAATGTCACAGCTGTACAACCCTCCTGTTCTGTTGGCTTGTTGGGATGGAAAGGCCTTTTCCCAAGGAGCTCCAACCAGCAACCTGAAGGGAAACAGAAATCATTTCAAGGAATCCACAGAAGGAATAGAGGAAAGCAACCATTTTCACCACCTTGCTAGAGGTCTGAGGTGCAAAGATAAAAACATGAAGGTGAAAAGCTACATCAGAGCACTCACTGTTCCGTAAAAAAAATAAAGTGAGGGTGAGGGTACAGTTTTGCAATTACTGGACCTGAAAAACAATAAACGAGTTGTTACTACTGCTATTATTCTTGCCATGTTCACGAAGATAAAAAAAAGTGTTATGAGCACCCTAGTATCTCCAACCCATGAAGCAAAACAAGATCCCTCCTGGTCCAAGCAAGCATTCATTCACTGAACTGTTGCAGGCTCTGAGCAAATACACACTCCCCTTCTCCATTCCTCTGTCCAGATACTCCCATTTTCGAAGCTGGAAATGTTTGTTTCCAACAAATCTCTCAAGTACAGGCCATTTCCACAAAGGATTTATTTAAAAAAAAAAAAAAAAAAAAAAAA
>VYZU01064893.1:64840-80018 GCA_013401355.1 Ceyx cyanopectus | reverse complement strand
TCTCTTCCTCTCTTTCTCTCTTTTTCTCCATTTTTTTTCTTTGAAAAATGGAAATTAAAAAACAAAAATAGATCTGAACTTAGAAGCCTACACTTGGCTTATCCCCCTCAGGTTTCTGTGGCACAAGAGATTCCAAGTATTGGGATGACACTCCAGAGGTGACCTGTGGGAGGAGAGGGGGCAGCAGCCTTTCTGAGGGGCTCAGCCATGGACAACAAGGAGCAAGAGCATCCTCTGATGAGCAGAGCACTCTGCTCTGGGGAGCAGCTCTCCTAAGGCCCCCAGAGCTGATGTTTAGTGTTCTCTTTTCAGAGAATCCTCATTCTCACCTGCCCTGTGGGGGATGTGTGAGATTGATTGTCATGACTTCTTGTTGAGGAGGGTTTAGTCTTCACAATAATCTAATTTATAGCCTTAAAAAGTGGATTCCTCCATTCCTCCTCTCACAGCTCCTAGAGGAATTAAATAGGTGGGTGGTTTTTTTCAGATTAGAAGACTTAAAAAATCCATTTTATAAAGTTTTTGTTTAAATGTATAAAAGTGTGTAGAGGTGACTAAGCTTTAGAGGTTGGCACGTGGGTAAAGATAAAATCCAGGTTTCCAGATTGCCTTTGGACAGGGAATTCACTGGGATCCCAAGATTTAGAGCCAAATCAACAGCATTTTGGCAGGAATGGTGAATATTTGCTTTATTTTGCAGACAGCTCAGAAGTGGTGACTGAAAGGTGAGAATTGCAGAGGTGCCCTGAAAGGAAGGGCTGACAGATACTCCAGCTCATGGATTAGCTGCAGAGGATGGGATTCTTACTCAGAATTTTACCCTAATATTCCAGTGCACAGATCTGGGCTCATTTCAGTATTTAGGACACAGTTGTATTTCCAGAAAATTTCTGATCATTACTGTGGGATCAGAATGGCTCTGAAGCCTTCCCTGACTCTACCCTCTTAACCAGGATTTTTATTCCTTTTTTTTTTTCCCTCTCTGTGAAGCAAAGAGCATTTTTATCCCCATTTGACAGGGGGGAGATGGAGGCAGTGAATGATTCCACATCAGGAGCAGTTGGGTGTGTATCTAGATCCTGATTTCTCAGGAAAGAAAGAAATCCTGGGAATGTCAGAGGAACTTTGTGTTTTTCTCAACTTGTTTGGTTTTTATTTCCACTGAAGCCTTACATCTAGTGGTGCTTTTTTTTTTTCTTATGTGCATAATTTTTGTAAAGTTAATTGTTGATTTTTTTTTCCCCTTCAGTTCTTTCATCTACAGGTAGCACTTGAAATCTCAAGTGTACTGAGAAGAAAGAAATGTACATTTCTTTATCATCTCTCATCATTTTTCCTGAAGTCTCTCATGTTAGTGCTCCTCAAAATCAACCTGCAGTCTGATGTTGCAATAGTGGAAGCAGTGGATTTTAATGTCATTATTTATCATAGGGGAAAAACGGCTCTTCTTACAACTGTTCATTTACTGGCTTCATTAATATTTTTTTTTTCCCCTGCTACAGCTGTGAAGGAAATTTGGTATCAGAGCATTTGTTGCTGGGATGTAAAGCATGGCAATGGCCTGATTAGAGCTGACACAGAGGGACTTCCCAGACATCTAGGATGGTAACAGATAATCTGATCAATATATTAATTGATTAATTGATTAATTGACCTTCCTCTTCTTCCTCTTACAGTGTTTTTCAGGTCAGTTTGAAAGCAGCAGGCTCAGCTCTGACACCCTAGGAGAGATTTTAGAGCCCCATGAGAAGGGCTTGGCTCTAAGAACAGAATATTCAGCTGGACTGTGCACCATTTAGCCTCCTCCTAAAGAAGTTTTCCCTGCTTCAAAGCTCACATCTGCAGAGGCTGCCCAAAAGAAGTGTGGATGTGAGCAGGAGTGAAATCCCAACAGTGTCACAAACACAGTCATGGTTTAAATAAGAAGCAGTAAGTTCATGTTGCCATGATTTGTGCTTGGGGCTGACTTCTTGCTCTGTTCAGAATCTTCAGGTGCTTTCCCAACCAGGCAAATAAATCAGATTTTGCTGTCAAGAAATACAACTGACTGAGTTTCTTCCTCAGATGTAGCAGTAGATGCAGAATGTTAGTTGAACTCTAGGATTTTAGTTGAACTCTAGGATTTTAGTTGAACTCTAGGATTTTAGATGAACTCCTGAGGATTTTAGATGAACTCTTGAGGAGTTTTCTGCCTGTGCATGCAAATCTTTTGCTGCTTTCAACAGCAGTTAGTGTGTTAATTTGGAGGGATTCATCACAGGAGCTAAGGAGTACCTGCAAATTCTGGACACCTGTTAATCAGAAATGGTTGGGTTCCATTTTAAGGCTTCTTGCTTTCACTTTTCTTCCAAATTCTGAGCCAGCAATGAATGTGTTCCTGGAGGTTTTGTAGCTGGGATGAGGTCTGAGTCACTTCCAACATGGAATATTTCAGCTGTTCTGGTTCCCTGTGGAGATGCTGGTGCAACTTCTGCTACAGCAGCACTAGGATTCTTTTTAAACTTGGCAGATTGGAATGGAAACCAAGAGTGACTCTGTCCTTTCAACCAGCCAGAGTTCTTCACTCAGGTAATTTGACTTTATGCCATCTCCATTTCTAGCCCCAACCAGCTGATCTTGCTGGGATTATTGGTGTATTTCAAGACCTGACCTTTCAGTGCAGGTTGCAGGGAGTGCAAGCTGTCAGCTACTTGCCTGGGCTGCATTTTCTCTTTGCTGTCCTGTTTCTTTTAAGTGATGGAAGGGGTTGGATTCAATTCTTCCACTGAGAAGCTGAGTGTTTGGAGAAGCTGGGTAAAGATTTATTTACAAGCCTCCTGCTGTTGTTAATGGGAGTGGTAGTGGCCACACTGCAAATGTAACCAGGAAACAGAAAAATCAAACAAGGGAATGTTTAGGGGTGTTTTTAGTACTCAATTCCTCTTGGAGACTTAATGGGTGCTTCACTGCACTCATTCCATGCTCTCACTCTGCTAAAAATGGAGTTTTTTAGGCAATAAAATACACTGCAGCCCTAAGCTCTCACAGGGCCTTTGGTGCCAGAGAGTTTCAAAATGAAGGGGAATAGAAAGGTGCCATTTGCAGGGAAAAAAAAAATCCATTTAAAGCCTGAATTGAAACAAAAGCAGAGCTGGCTCTGGGTGAGAAATCAGTAAGGGGGGTATTGCTGCTACTACAGCAAAATGGTTTGAAATCAGGAGTGAACCCTGGTCACAGCTACTGCAGCAAATTACACCTTAATTTTTAATTAACTTCTCTATTTTTAAGGTCTTTGTGGGATACTGAAGAAATCTGGTGAGGAGTTCTAGGTGTAACTGCATGTTAGGCATGTCTGTTCATTTCTAGAGTGGTCAGAATTGAATATATTGCTTGATTGGAAAGAATTAATTCATTTATCCTGGGAGTCTTTATATGAGACTAGTAATTAAAAAGTAGCATTGAGAGGGCTAATTGTTAGCCAGCCAGTGTCTCTGAGCACACAGCCCTGCAGCCTGTTGATCACTCACTCTAAGCAGACACACCAACATATTTTTTTCTTCCCACACATTCCTTTGCCTTTACTCTGGAGGGGCTGGGATGTGTCCAGAGAAGGGCCACAAGGATGAGCAGAGGCTGGAGCAGCTCCTGTGAGGACAGGCTGAGAGAGCTGCGGTTGTTCAGCCTGGAGAAGAGAAGGCTCCAGGGAGAGCTTCTGGTGGCTCCCAGGATCTTCAGGGGCTCCAGGAAAGCTGGGGAGGGAGTTTAGAGGCTGTGGGGCAGTGGCAGGACTGGAGGGGCTGGATGAAAACTAGAGCTGGGTGGATTCAGCTCAGCCCTGAGGAAGAATTTCTTCCCCAGGAGGGTGGGCAGAGCCTGGCCCAGGGTGCCCAGAGAGGTGGGGGCAGCCCCATCCTTGGCAGTTTCTCAGGCCAGGCTGGATGGGGCTCTGAGCAACCTGCTCTAGGGGGAGGTGTCCCTGCCCTGGCAGGGGTTGGAACTGGATGAGCTTTAAGGTCCCTTCCCCCCTGACAGTTCTATGTTCATTTATTTTTATTATTGCTTTCTACACCATTATTATGTAGGGGTTTTATCAGCCTAGGTGCTCCCCAGGCTTCTGAGACTTTCAAGACACTTTGCCACTGAAGCCTCACTGTAAAGGTAGTCACAGTGATGAAAAAGTATTTATTCTGGTTTGGCAAAGCAAAGTACACTCTAAAACCCATGAAACCAGCCAAATTTGTCCAAAGTGATCATTAATAAAATGTTAAAGATCTTGTGAGGCTGGCAGGCATAAATCTAAATGAAATTGAGATTTGCTCCTCAAAGAGGTTCTCAAGTGTTTCCTGTGCTTACACCAATAACACATCTTGGTGTCATGTGGAAGTTATCTGGAATTTTGTTTTGTGCCAGGCTCTGCCCACCCTCCTGGGGAAGAAATTCTTCCTCATGGCTGAGCTGAATCCACCAGCTCTATTTTCATCCATCCCCTCTGGATGTCCCTGTCCTCTTTCCCCTTTCAGTGAATCAGGAAGAGATGCTGATGTCACCTGGTTCTTTGTGAAGGAGAGGGAAACAAGATCTGGAACTGCTGACCAGTGTGCTCCTCTCAGCCTTGTCTCACCAGCAGCCACTGCAGCTCCTCTCTGCTCTCCTCTGCTCCTAAGATTTTCTTTCTTGGCACTGTAAACCTGAAATCTTGGATTTGTGTTCCCACTTCTACCTGTCCTGGGGCACTCCCCTCAGTTCACAGGCTGAAGTGCTCCAGGGATGAGTTCACTGAGCTGAAGGGATGCTTCAGATGATCCTTGATTTGACTTCTCTTCACATGCTCTGGAAGTTGTTGTGCCAGCCTTTCTGGAAGCCAGCAGCTGAGTGTATAAATGGGTTACAGTTAATAAGCCTATTTATAGCAAATCTGACATTCTTTTGTCATTCATTAGTTTCCAACCTTCAAAGAAGTTTGAGAAATTAATTGGATTGCACCCTAAACCACCAAGCATGGGGCCTTTACTTGTTCATTGATTCATTTCATAGCTTAATTTAAAATTGACTAGAGAAATTGAAATGTTGAGTTTTGGGAAAGACAATTTAAAATTGACTAGAGAAATTGAAATGTTGAGTTTTGGGAAGGAGATACAGCTGAATATAAAGAAATAGCAATAAACTGGCTTTGATAGGTTGGTTAAATTTCAGCAATATTAGTGAAGATAATAGTCTAGAATCTATGGAATGATGAAGGTGCTCTAAGGTCTCCCTGCAGCCTTCTCTTCTCCAGGCTGAACAACCCCAGCTGCCTCAGCCTGTCCTGGGAGCAGAGCTGTTCCAGCTCCCTGAGCATCTCCATGGCCTCCTCTGACCCCTCTCCATCAGCTCCATGTCCCTCCTGTGCTGAGGGCTGCAGAGCTAGACACAGGGCTCCAGGGGAATTCTGCCCAGAGCAGAGCAGCAGAATCCCCTCTGCCCAGCAACCTCTCAGAGCTCTTGAGATTGTCTGTTGCACAAAGTCTAAAGCTGGAGTCACTTCCATTTTCATGGAGCTGTAACAGGTTTTTCTGTGAATTAACTCTGGGGATGTCTGGAGCTGGGACTTGTGAGGAAGAGGAGGCTGAGGGTAGACTCCTCACTCTCTCCAGCCCCTGCCAGGCCATTGCAGAGAGGCTGGTGCTGGGCTCTGCTCACAGGGCATTAGTGACAGACCCAGAGGGGATGGATTCAGCTGCTCCAAGGGAGAGCAGGCTGGGCAGGAGGGAACAATTGTCACTGGCAGAGCAGCCAGAGCCTGGCACAGGCTGCCCAGGGAGGGGGTTGAGTCCCCAGCCCTGGGGGTGTTTCAGGGTGGTTTGGATGTGGGTTTGAGGCCATGGGTTAGGGGTGAGCTTTGTAGAGTAGGGTGATGGTTGGACTGGGTGATCCCAAGGGGCTTTTCCAAGCTGAATGATTCCATGATTCTATGTTCAGATGCTGTTCATTTTGATCTGAGTGTGGTGGTGACTGGCCCAGGCTGAGGGAATGGACATTGTGGTTGGAATTGTTGGGATTCCCATAGGAATCCATTTCTGATGAGAGCAGCAAGAAATTTCTTTTTTTGTTTCCTTGTGAGAAACTTTCCCTAATTGGGAAAGACTGTGTATGTTTAAAGGAAAACCAAACCATTCCAGTCTAACTGTTCTCTGCTTAACTGAGAATCACTTAATGCATTTAATTAAGTCAGTAAGAAGTTGAGGAAAGAACTGCTGACTTGCAGTCATTGTGGCTGTTTAAATCTCCTGGCATTGAGACTCTTGAAACTGCTGTAAATACAGTTTTAGTGGCTGGAAAGAATCTTCTTTATAATTCCATTTTCATTGAAATGTCTCTTTTAGGAGTAGATAAGGGTGGTGCAAACTGCTACTAACCCATTTGCAGTGACTTCATTGCACTGGGTGAAATCTCTTGGTGAATCTTTGAAGCACAGAACTGATTTTTTTTTATTCTTTTCCCCCTTATCTGAAGCCCCAAATTGAATTGTAATCTGGATGAGAATTGCTCATGCCAGTTTAAAACTGGGATGTTGAAGCAGGCAGAGCCAGAGATCCAGGAATTCTCTGTGCTGTGAATGAATACAGCTCGTTGTGGATGGATGCAGCACTGACATCTTTGTGCTCTCTTCAGCTTTGGTGGAATGTTTGCTTCCAGAAGGAGATCAGATGCTTTTCTGGTACAGGTTTAACAAACACACATCCCAGTGATCTGCTGGAGGTACAATTGGAATTGCTTGGGTGTGTATCAGTATGAGATGTAAGTATATATCAGTATGTAAGATCAATAGGTTTTGAAGTGACATATCTAAAATGTTTATCAGATTCTCTGAACCTCAGAAAAGGTTTCTGAAAGTAACTAGCCTAGGGTGGGGTTTTTTCAGTCTTTTTATACTCTTGAATGCTTTTGGAAATGCATAGAAGTGAAGGAAAATGGTAGCAAAATGGACTCAGTGAGCAAAGGAATGAAATCATCTTGCATCACCTTTTTCATGTGCATAATGGCAGAAAAATACTTAATTGTGCTGCATGAGACCACTCTGTAAGTAACCTACTTAGCACAGATTTACAAAAACAAAGCAAATTCCTCCCAGATGTGACCTTCTGCTTCAGTCTTGGGTCTGGAGCTGCAGCTCCTCTAGCAAAAAAAGAAACAGAATATTTTAGAAGATATTCCAATTTTTTTTTTCTCACCTTGGAACAGGTTCAAGGACTAACAGTGTGTGACAGACACTCATCCTGCACAATGAGACCTGTGGCTGTTGACCAGCTACTCATCACAGAGCTTCATTGATAGGGCTACCTGATGCTACTATAGAAAGGAGTGGATTGAGATGAGAACTAAGGCAGAAGTTCTGTCCCAGCAGAGTGGTGGCCACTGGAGCAGTAGCATCTGGGCTGATGAAGCTGTTGGAAATAAAAAGCACTGGAGGGCAGGCTGGCATTTGTGCTGTGCCATGTAGGGAGTCTGTGGTGGTCTAGGCTGTCCCCATGAGGGCTCCCTGGGCAGCCAGCAGGGGAAGAAACCCATGGCCCCAGCCTGAGTGGGCAAGTTCTGCTCGTGGATAAAGCAGCTCCATTGCCTGCAGAGTCTCTGGGGTTTCTTAGTCCTTGTGGATGCCCAAATCTTTGTGATGCCAGTAAACACTGGCTTGTGACTTGTGAGGATCTTTCTCTTGAAGTGCCTTTTCAGAGCCTCAGCAGCAGCTCCCATTTCAGAGGCAACATCTGCTGTCAGTGCCTTGATTTCAGAGCTCTGCTTGACCCCCTTGTCCCTTCCCAGAAGCTCTGCAGTTAGTTTGTCTGCCAGTGGACAGGTAGGAGGCAGCTGCCAGGGGAAATCAATGTAGATGATGGATTCTCCCAAGGGAAAAAAAAAAACCCAAACTTTATATCTGTCCATTAGAACTTGAACTTTTCCCTTCTGCTCACATCCTCCTTGTCCCAGCCAAGCATTGCTCTGAGAGAATAAGGTTATTTTGTTAGTTCCAGTCTCAGGAAGGAGCTGGGAGGAGGAGCTTGCTGTTTATCCATGGCTGGGAATGTGCTGGCACAGTGGTGAGTGGCATCTGAAGTACCAAGGAAAGTGGAGCCTCCATTTCTAGTTTTTTTTCAAGCAGCAGGTGCTGAATTTGGTTTGGTTGCTGAGTGTTTTGTGTTGCCCAGCCTGGCTTGCATACTTCTGAGCAAAAATCTCTGGCTGCAAATGCATGTTGTGCACTGAAAAACTGCACTGCTTGTTCCAAGTGGGTTGGAAAACTTTGAGAGAGATTTTTTTTTGCTGTGTAAGATGCCTTGTTCCTGCTTGTGACAGCGCCCAAAGAGCAGATAGCTGACATCCTTAGCTGGGGAGCTGCATGGTTCATGGCAGGGGCTCAGTGAATGTTGTCAGAGCTGGGAAGGACCCAGAAAAAAACCCAGTTCCTGGTTAGAAAACAGAACTCAAGACCAACTCACTTTGCCTTGAAATCCTAGCTTTTCTTAGTAGAGATTTTTATTTGAGTGACATCTAATAACCACAATTGTATCTGCAAACTCCATTTCCATTAGGGCTTTATAGCTGTTGATTCCAGGGGCTGTGTGGAGGCCAAGCAGTGACTAAATCCAACAGATTCCCAAGCAGCACTGTAGAGGGAAACATCTTTCCTCCCCCCCCCTCCTCTGGTAACCCATGCAGTTATTTTCTGCATTATTCTGCATGAACTGAGCTGACTCTCAATATTTACTGCAGGGAGATGCCTTTTGGAACCTGTGACACTGGTTTTGACTTTTTGCTGTTGTCTTAGAGTGCAAAATAGTGGTGCTGGGAGTGGATTTGCAGGGTGTGATTTACAGCCCTGCTGGCAATGGTGTGTGAAAGCTGGTCCCAGGGATGCTGCACTAAGGAACTGTAACTCTTCTACAGAGAAAAAAAATTGCTTATAATCCTTTCACTAGCTAATTTCTGCATGCTGGAAATGGCTTGCTGTGTATCCAGGGAATATTGCTCCATGGAAAAAAAAAATAAATTTGTTACTTTTATTGAGTGCATTTTGTGTAGCAGTTACTAGGCTAGACAGAATGATTAATAAATTACTGGTTTAGTAACTGGGAGTAAATCACTTTGGCTGTAACTGAATTACTAAAAAGATCATGCAACAACAATAAAGGGTTTTTACAGTGCAATTAAATATCTTGAACAGTGCTTTCTGTACTTGACAGGCTAATGCAGCCTTTTTTTTCTGGAGTAAATAATTTCCTGTGGCTTAGCAGGGGGAGACTTGGGCTATCAGACAGAAAATGAACACTGTGGAGCACTGGATGTGTTGGAGTGACACAAGTGACTGTGCTGGAGAAATAGAATCGCAGACTCCTAGAATTAGAGTGGTTGGAAAGGAGCTTTGGGATCATCCAGCCCACCCTTCAGCCCAACGTCTCTCTCTCCACCAGCCACAGCCTCCAGTGCCACAGCTGCTGGTGTTTCAGCCCCTGCCTGGAATTGCCTTGAGTGCCCCTGCCCATCCTGCAGCACAGGAACAGCCTGGTGAAGCTGAACCTGCACCTGAGCCCCGAGGGGAACAAGCCAAGTGAAGATGCACCAAGAACCAGTGTGACCAGTATAGCCTCAGTCTGCTCCAGTTTGAGCCCACAGGGCACGGGTATCCTGGTGAAGCTGGGAGAACTGAGGCAGATCCTGGGGAAGCAGCAGAGGTGGCTCCATGACAGGGATGCTCCTTATACCTGAATCATCACACTGGTTTTCAAGAGCCTTTTGCTCCTTGTAGATGTTTTCCCTGATGAGTTGGGGATCACAGACTGACCCAGCTCCTTGTCTGAGCAAACTCTAAAGTTTCTTGGGCAAGGTAGAGGCCAAGTGGATGTGAGAGGCATTGTGAGGCCTCGTGCCCTGCCTTCCCTTCTGCCCTCTGTGTTCCCTCTGAGCTTCCAGCCTGCTGCTGAAGTGCCTTTGTCTGCACAGAATCCTTCCCTTTTGTCCCACTGAGGGGTTTGTTGTTGCTGGGGGGGTTGTGAACCCCCTTTTCTAGGAGACAGAGAACTTCAGCACCAACTGTGCTGCTTTTTTTGGGTGATCCTTCAAGCGAGTAAAGAGGATTCCCAAACTCTCCTTCTGAACACAGAGAAACCATCCAGCCTGATCTGTTTAGACTGCCTCCACTCTGCCCTGCCTTTGTAGCCCTGCCAAGGCTCCCTGCATCACTGAGCCTCCCAGGAAAGGCAGCAGCCCCTTGGCTCTGGCCACGGGGTGAGAGCTGCTCACAGGGTGGGATGTGGGGAGCCAGACTCGCTGGGGAACGAACTGCACCCGCCCCGCCGCTTGTCAGAGGGGGGAATCAAAGGGGTTGTTTGTTTTGACTGCTGCCTCGTTTGGTTTTTGCCAGTGTTCTGCTCAGTCAGAAGAGTTTGAAAAGCCCCTTAATTAAGTGTGATATTTTTATAAGCAAAAAGGCAGGCAGAAGAATCTGGCTGAGCTTTCAGTTTGCCCTCTGTACAGCAGCTTTCTCATCTGAACCCCACTGGCTTCTTTCTGTGAGGCTTCAGCAACAGCCTTGGGTTAACATGGGGTGAGAGGGGGTGCTTTGTAGGGTGCAGGGCTCGAGCAGGGGGCAAAGGATTGGATGTGTATCTAAAAATCTGGCCGTGGGAACTGCTCTGCTTCTGTAAATTGTTTAGAAAGAATTACAAACAAAGTGACAGAAATGCAGATGCTGTGATGTGAAGGGGGAAAGCAGGGTGATGTGATTGGGAAAGCAGGGTGGTATGAAGGGGAAAGCAGGATGATTTTAAGGAAAAAACAGCCCCACAAGCCTTCTTTTGTTTTTCAGTTATCTGAGCATTTGAAAGGAACTGTGATATAAATAACTTTAGACTGCAGGTTTATTAGCAAATCTCCTTAGAAATAGCCACTGAGGAAACGACTTCTTGTCCCAAAATTATTCCCAGCACGTTGTGCTCATTAACCCACTCAGGAGACTTGAGGAAAGAGAACAGGAATGAACTGTTGCTTTCAGGATTGTTCAAGGTATGTCAGCAATTGTGCTGAAACAGTCAGTGCTGTTAGCTCAGGATTCTCATTGCTGAGCTCCAAAAGGAGTTAATTCTTTGATTATGAACTTAAGAAATGTTCAGTGGAACTAGTTGAGTTAAATATCTTGATTGATAACATAATGGATATATATATATCCATTTATATATATATAATATATAAGAGGTTTCAGGAGATAAACCAGAGCAGTGTCATTGTCATTTTGTCATTAACACTGGAGCAGTTTCATGTGCAGTGAGCTTGTGAGGAAGCCCCTCTAATCAGTATTAATGAATGGTTTTTGGTGCTGTTTAGTTAAAGAGTGGTGGTTATAGCTGGAAAGACAGGGTTCTCCACGTGCAGTTACCTAGGTGGGAGTATTTGGAACCTGCTAAACTTATGGTTCAATCATCAGAAAGAAAAGGAGACTGGGCAGTGTTCACATCTAGAACAAATAGTGTCACTGCTCTGCTATGCTCAGCTATGATTGTGTCCATGGTATCCCAGGTTTTCAGGGCTTAAATGAATCCCAGGATTGTTACCCTACCAAAGATTTTTTGTAGGGATGAGAGAAGATTTCAGTGGGTGACACCCACAGAGGAATTAAAACAGTTTTGTACAAAGTTTGTGTGTACAGATCTGTAAGGGAAGTTCCAGAATTCAGCTGTTTGACAGAGCTGGAGGAAGCTGAGGGATTAAACTCACTAAGAGGATTTTGAGGCATGGGGAGTGACATGGTTGGGTGGTAGAAAGGGAAATCCTTTTACTCTGTCATGTTTAACTGAGGAATTAGGAATGCCAGAGAAAAGGAGGTTACAAAGGGGAGGCAAAGAAAAAGGATGGACATTGGAGTGAAACACCTAGGGAATTAAAACATGAATGACTTCAGAGGATACAGGGAGAGAGGAGAGTCAAGGGTTTTAAACCCAGACAGAGAGAGATGGAGAAAGGAAAAATGTCAGATAATCATTTGAGAGTCTCTTTAACTGTTTAGCTCTTGTGAAACCAAAGCCTGTTCTCACAGGCAGCATTTCTTAGAGTTTCTTAGTGTTTTTTTAGCTTTCCATTTTGGTAGAGCAGTGGAATGGACACTAGATGACCATTGGAGGCCCCTTCCAGCCCTAACCATTCTCTGATTCTATGATTTTCAGCCCTGCAGAGGAATAGTGTTGATTACTTCCAAGGAATTCAGTGGGAAGAAGACAGAATGTAGGCACAGGAGAATGATAGCAGAACAATCACCTGTTTCTGAGGTGAGCTGGTGGGGAGGAGGACAAAATCTCTGCACAGTGTGCCCATAACTGTTTGAGAGAAACTAAGCAGGGACTATTTAGATGGAGCCTTCCTGAGGGGGATGTTTAGGTGTCTCCAGGATAGCCAACCACTCAGCTCCCCAAGTTTCCTTGGTTTGTGTTTGAAATGTTTCAGATGCTTCAAGTACTGACCAGGAGAAAAGTTTGCTGTCATATCATCTCTTCTGCCTCTGTTTTTTTTTTTTTGTCTGGTTTTTTTGTTAGTTCCACTATCTTATGAAACAAACTTCTACTTAAAAGAGCAGAACAAATCCCAGTGGATGAATAAATTGCCTTTGATCAGCTGTCTTCTTCCTGGGCAGTCCTTGGGATGTGCCCAATCCAAAGGGCTGAGGAAGGGCTGCAGGCTAGTGAGCTGTTGTGTCCAAATCCTCAGGCTTGGGACTTGTGCTCAAAGCTGAATTTTCCTTTTTCTTTCCCCCTCGATGGTTCATCTCCAGGTAGTGAAGGTGACAGAAGCACATGGGAACCAGTGAGGAAGGTGTGGGATTGTTTTTGTGACCTGGTAAGTTTGGGGGGAAAGCACAAAGGGGAGCCCAAAGGAGTTTCCAGAGTATCTGCACGTGCAGCCTGCTGAAGAGTGATGTTCATTTGCTAATTGCAAAGAGCAGACAGTGAAGGAGCCCAGGGGAGCAGTGACAGATCTGTCCCAGCTGCTGGGAGAAGACTCAGTTGGATTTGTCTTTATAAGACACTTGTGGAGCTGGCTGAACTTCTGCTCACCTTGCACAGCCTCGTGGGGCTTTGATGCTGCTTTGGTATTCACAGTGTGTAGTTAGTGTGTTTTCCTCTTGCTCATCCAATCCTTTGATCTCCTCTGTTTTGCTGGAAATTGCAACTAGCCTGGACTCTTTTCAGCAGCTTTCCAGAGATAATGTCTGATGGAAAGAATTCATCTTTTTCCAATATACATTTTAGTTTTTAGGGCTTTATCAGATGCTTTTTGTAGGAAAATCCAACTGTCAAGGCAAGTTATTGTGAATTTTAGGGCAGTGTCAGCAGTGACTTTGACCAAACTGGATGCATTTTGCTGAGTTAGATGGAAGCTACAACAAAATTCTTTTAGACAATTTGTCCAATTTGGGAATAAATGGGGATCTAGTATTTACATTTAAGTGTCTCATGGAAAAGAGAGATGAAATTTAGTATCTGCTGTCTAAGAAGTGTTACATCATGAGGATGCTGGAGATCTGAGGCCATGTGCTGAACACTGGTACTAATTGCTGGCTGTTTATAAGGAAAGTTAATGCATGGAGCATGCTGTATAAACAAAAAGAAATCATAAATACTGTAAACATTGTTTGGTTCAGATGGAAGCAGCCAGACTGATCACAACTCTGTTTAAACTGTGTGAGCTCTAAGGGTTTAGACACGATCCAAAAAACTTGTTTCTTGGCTGATGTTGAGAGGGTTTATATTCAGCTTCAAAGGCTGTGAGGCAGGGTCAGAGTTTCTTAATGCTTTCCTTCTATAAAAGCCATGAGAAAAAAAACCTCTGTCCTCTGCTTTCTCTCTCTGTTAATTGACTTGTACTGGTGCCCCCAGTGTGTTGTTTGCCAGTTAGCTTAGGCATCCCCTTTCAGAAAAACCAAGGGGCTCCCACCCTCTGCCACACTACACCAGAGCAAAACCTTTCAGGTTATTGTACATCTTTTACTCACATTTTACAACATTATAGGACTCCCCACTGCTTCCTTTGTGGTTTTAGTAGGTTATTTTTTGTCATAATTTGCTTTTCCTTGTTTTGACAGAGGAGATGCTCTTTAATGTGCTGTCTAGAAAAGCATTTCACTCTGCTTCCCATACTGTTCTGCTGGAGAAGCTGGCAGCTCAGGGCTTAGATCAGGGCACTCTTCACTGGGTGACAAACTGGTTCAGTGGCTGAGTACAGAGAGGGGTGGGGAACAGAGTTAAATCCAGTTGGTGACTGGTCAGGACTGGTGTCCCCAGGGCTCAGTGCTGGGGCTGCTCCTGTTTCATATATTTATTGATGGCTTGGCCATGGGGACTCTGGGAAACTCTGTGAAGTGAAACAATCCTTGGATTTAGGTTCAATAAGGAAAAAACAAAACCAAAACAAATACCAAACTCAGAACAACACACACACACAGAGACAACAACACACACAGACCCTGGTGATCCTGTGGAAAGGAGAACTGGGATTAACATATTTTTAGCTCACATATTAATTTCTTTGAATGCTTCTGACATCACATGTTGTCTGGATTAAGAGCATTTGAGTTCAAAAGGACTTTTGTCTGCTGTATCTAAACAAAAGCCAGGTATGTGTTCACTGGGATGTCAGCCACTGGTCACATGGTCATTGTTAAATATTTCTCATGTGATGATAATATAGTTGGTAATTTCCCTTCTGTTGAGAGCCTTGGCAAATAATTTGTCTTGCTATGGCTGATGGGCATGAAGAAAATGCCTTTAAAATGATACAGTAGTAGTCTGGAGTCAAGAAATATGATTTAATATCTAGTAAATGGTGGGCTAATGAAAAATTGTGTATAAGGTCCTGGATTTAGTGGTTGCTGGTTCTGTGTCCTCCACAGTGGTCAGCCCATCAAGAAACACACGTTCAGGGCTGAGGCTGCTGAGAGGAAACTGGAGCTGAGTATGGGTCAAGCAAAGGCTGAAATCAGGCTGGAATTGTGCAGTGAGGTGGATTGGGAAGTGGCTGAAGGACAGAGCCCAGAGAGCTGTGGTCAGTGGAGCAGAGTCTGGCTGGAGGCCTGTGACTAGTGGAGTCCCCCAAGGGGCAGTGCTGGGTCCAGTATTATTCAATATATTCATCAATGACCTGGATGAGGGGGTAGAGAGCACCCTCAGCAAGTTTGCTG
>VYZU01064893.1:11887-64367 GCA_013401355.1 Ceyx cyanopectus | reverse complement strand
GGTGCCAGAGCCTGGCAGGGGCTGCCCAGGGGGGTTGTGGAGTCTCCTGCTCTGGAGACATTCCAGACCCCCCTGGATCTGTTCCTGGGTGACTTGGTCTAGGTGCCCCTGCTCTGGCAGGGGGGTTGGACTAGATGATCTTCTAGGTCCCTTCCAACTCCTAACATTCTGTGATTCTGTGAAGTCAGGTCCTAAAGTGGCTTTCAGGAATGTGACAGTGCCCTGTGTGTCTCATCAGTGTTCAGGGTTCCTGCTTCTGACCATCTTTGAAGCAGCAGTGTTCATGTTCAGAGCCACCACGGAAATGCCCTCCACCTTGAACAAACTGGTGGCTCACCTTGCCCTTGGTGTGTCCCTGCCCTGTGTGGGAGGAAAGGGAATCACCTGCAGGAAGGCTGTGCCTGCTGAGGAGGGGTGGACACAGGGAGTGCTGACTGACCTTTTGTTTAAAGGTAATTATTATTCCTCTTAAAACCCTCTCTCGAGGGTCTGAAATACAGAACTGACAATCTTCTTTTGCAATTACAGTGTTAGGAAGGGTGGTTTTATTTCTGAAATGGTCAGGAAATAGGAAAGAAAAGATTCTGGGGAATGTCAATATGGAAATGCTAAGGTTGAAACTCCAACATTTCATATTAAAATGGTCATCATTTCAGTACTTGGTTACCTTTGAATGCTCATATAGTTTCTATGTCTCCCTTATCAGTAATAAATGCTTTTCAGACTCATTTTCTCCTTCACTGTCCTACATGCCATAAATGATGTTTAACTACTCGCTGGGTTTGAGATTCACTCCAGACAGTGAGGTTTGGTGGCAGTACTTGCCCAGAACAATTTCTTTTCCATCACTTTCAGGAAGCAGAAATTCAACTTTCAAGCCTTTGCTGTCTATTGTGACACAGAGGCTCTTTGAAGGTTAATCAGCTTTTTTAGCAATAATAGGGTTGGATTCTTGTGTGACTAAGTGAGTCACTTCTGCTTCATGTGCAGATCCATCATTTGATCAGAAGCCTGGAAGTGAAGATTTACTGCACTGCATATTAAGTAGAAAAGACAGTTTTTGTTTTAATCATTTTTTTTTCCTTTCTCAACTTCCCTGTATCTTTAGGACTGTAAATTACTTGAGACAGCCAGACTGATTATTTGAGAACCATCCCTAATGGGCATGAAATCTAATCAAAGGAGCTGTACAGTGAGGTCATCTTATTTGGGCACCAAAGCTCAAAACCCATTGGAAGAAATATTCTTAAATATACAAAATCCAATCCACTCAGTGTGGTCACGTTGCTGCTTGGCATTCAGGGCATGATTTCATCCCAGTGCAGTTGGACTGGAGGCATGGAGTGTTTCCTTAAAGGCAAGTGCAGAAACTCCCAGATCTCTGGGACAGATCTATAGCATTTGGAAAATAGGGTGGATTTTCACAACGAGTTTTTACCAAGTAAGGTTTTCTGACAGCTGAATATCTCTGATGCAGCTCTGTCCTTGAGTGTAGCTGTTGATGGAATTACACACAGGGGAGTAGATCTGTGTTTGAACATAACTTGGCAGAGTGATTTTTTCCTGGTAGTAAAGAACAACAATACAGGAGAGGTGAAGGATATTTAGTATATAATGATATTCAATTGTATACAAGTATTTATATATATATATATATTTAACCTTGCAAGTAAGCCTACCTCTAATCCCATGCTCTGCAGAGCTGTGCTGATGATGGGCATCCAACTTCATCACTTTTATCTCCCCCAAATGTTGAAATAATGGTAGTGGAGAGAGAAACCACAGTGATCCTGCAGGAACCATCTCAGTGGTGATGTTTGTTATGCAGTGCTTGGGAAGATTCCTTTGCATCTCTATCCTGCTGCTGGGAGAAGATGATGTGTGGAGCATCAGGACAGTCTGTCTGCTGCAGCACGTGGGGTTCTGAGTTCTGATTGTTTGGATTTCAGAAGGCCTTTGATGGAAAAAAAACTAGGGACTGATTTAGGGATTCTTACTGCATGATACAAATCAGTAACTACTGTCAATGTTTTAGAAGTTGAGGAAAGCTGGTCTGTGTATTGGGAATGTGGCTCTGCCTGCCAATGAATATCCAGTAGGAAGAGCTGATCACTTCATTTGTCTTTGGATTTGCTCTGTGAGTTGCAGAGAGGGAGGTTTGAAATGAAGTAGGGAAGAGAATGGATCAGGTTAAAAAAGCTAATGATATGCCAACATTTTATTGCATTGAGATGATAGAACTTTTCCTTAAAAAAAAGGGGGAGAATCACAGAACCATGGTACTGTCAGGGGGGAAGGGACATTAAAGCTGATCCAGTTCCAGCCCCTGCCATGGCAGGGACACCTCCCACTAGAGCAGGTTGCTCAGAGCCCCATCCAGCCCAACTGCCAAGGATGGGGCTGCCCCCACCTCTCTGGGCACCCTGGGCCAGGCTCTGCCCACCCTCCTGGAAAGGAAGGAAGAAATTCTTCCACATGGCTGAGCTGTATCCACCCAGCTCTAGTTTCCATCCATCCCCTCCAGTTCTGCCACTGCCCCACAGCCTCCAAAGTCCCTCCCCAGCTTTCCTGGAGCCCCTGCAGATCCTGGCAGCCACAAGAAGCTCTCCCTGGAGCCTGAGCAGACTGAGGATCTCTCCAGCAGAAGGCTGCTGTGCACACAGTGCTGGCCCAGCTGGGTGGGCAGCAGTGACAGGCACATTGCTTAGTGTTGCTGTCCTGAGTTTGGCTCAGATCATGTCAGCAGAAGCTGGGATGGAGAGATGACAGAGAACCAAAGCAGCCAGAGTGCTGTTCCAACCCAGACTGGTGTCCTGCCTGCTGTACAGGGGCAGGGAAAAGCTCTGCAGTTCCTGCTGGGTGGGTGGGATGGCTCAGGAGCCAGCAGCATTCTTGGGTCTCCTGTATTGTTCATTTTGGGCTGTGTTTTGTTGCTGTTCTCTTGTCGTTGTCTCTTCTCCTTTTGCATCTTGTTGAATCCTCCTTATCTCAACCCCTGGGGTTTGGGGTTTTTCTCCTCTTCTCCTTCTCAGCTGGGAAGGGTGAGCAGTGAGTGGCTGAGCTGAGTGCCCAGCTCCTGAGTCCAGAGCAGTTGCCATTTCCAGAGCATATTTGCCAACACTACTGAAGATGGTGTTAATCCTTAAAGAGAAAACTCTGCAGCAGATGCAAATAAATGTGAATGGCTGATTCCTATTCCTAACCTTGGCTTTAAAATAAAAACATAGATAAGTAAATACTTTTTATAAAAAGAAAGGAGAGATAAATTCCAAATTATTTCTCTTTGCTTGACTGCCACGCTGGGCATGACTTCCAGGCATCCCATAGAGCTTCTAGTGCTAGTGCAGAAGGAAAGAAAAGAACTCATCTATTTGAAATGTTTCCTGCACTTTCCCTTCTGTTTTATTGTCTGAGGGCTGTGTGTGCAGTGGCATTTCTCAGCTCTTGTCATGAGAGAAGCCCAACCTTCAGCTGGCACAGTGCATGCCAGCTCTCTTGTCCTGCAAAAAAAGGGGTTTTTTTTGTTCATTTGGCAAACATGGATTGTAAAAAGCAGTATTTGTGCTGTCACATACAGTTGCTTGTGTTTTCTCTGTATATTTGAAACAAATACTTACACATACATATATTTACTGACCCTCTTGTGTTCTGTTACCATGTTTCTACAGCCATGTTCTGGGCAAATGTGATGGAATCTGTGGAAATTTGGAGCTGAGAACCACATGACAGGTATGAAAGCAATGTGGAAAATGCAATAATCCTGTGTCCTTGATGGCATTAGCTGCCTTGGTAATTAGCATCTTGTCCAGCAAATTAGAATACTTTTATCTTAGAATATTGATTTGAAGTAATCATAGAATGAATCATAGAATGATTTGGCTGGAAGAGACCTTCAAGACCATCCAAACTGCTTTTGAGGGAGGGGAGTTTTTATCTGCCAGCTGCCAAGACAATCAGTCTGTGCTGCAAAGCAAGCACATGTTATGTCTGAACAAGCAAGAAAAGAAATGGTTGAAATATCTGAGAAGGAAAGAATGAGCTGCTCTTTAGGTTTTCATCACAAGCTTTCCCAGCTTTTGTGGCAGAATTGATCTAGGACTAGTAATGAATTGATCATGGCCCAAGGGCCACCATCACATCTGTTAACACAAGGGCTGTGCCTGTTAGTTGTGGTAGCTGTGTTCAGAGGTGGCTGGTGAGGAAACACAGTTGTGTTTGAGCTTTTCAGCTTGTCCTGATCTGTTTGTCCTTCACTGTCACTAACCACTGAAGACAAACTCAGATTCCTCTCACGTGAAGGGAAAAATGGAGATCTGTGCTCTGGGGCTCCAGGTCAGTTCCTTCCAATGTTCCTGTGGGGTCTGGTCTGGGTGACCCTGCTCTGGCAGGGGGGTTGGATGGATGATCTTTCCAGGTCCCTTCCAACCTCTGCCACTCTGTGATTCTAATGTTGGCTGCACATTTGACAGCACAGGCTCTCAGCAGCCAGGGGTGTGATAGGAACAGCCTGTTACATTCTTCTTTTCAGTGGTAGGGTAGCTGTCTGTTCTGAATGAAAGGTGAGGTGGTATTCTAGGAAACCCTCAAGCCTTAGGGAGGAGGTGGCAGGAGGAATGGGGAATTTTCACCTTCTTCTGCTCACACAGCTCTCAAGACCTATTTGGCATCAGCTAACTAGAGAGTGGGAAGCATCCCTTCATGTGTGGCCAGCTGTGGGCAGGACACAAGCAGATGCTCCAGGGTCTCAGACACTTCCAGCCTATCCTAAGGGCACCCTTTTGTGGTACCAGCTCTTCAAAGCTTCCTGGGGCACTCTTGTTTTTGTCCTGTTGCATCCTTCTGTCCCACTGCAGGCTCTGCTCAGAGTTCTTGAGCTCTCCAATGCAGTGATAGATCCATCAGCCCCTCAGCTTCATGCCCAAAGCTGCCTCTCTCCTGCTGCTGTTTCTGAAGGTGTTTGCACTGCTGCACTCTGCTCTACCTCCAAAACCTGCTTTGCAGAAAACCCACCTGAGACTTGCTCATGGCATTTGAAATGATAAATCCCCTCATGACTAATGCAGCTATAAAACCCTTCATTGTTGTAGCACATAGGGGATCCAGTAATAAATTACAGGTCCTCTCTGACAAGTACCATAGATGTGTAATCAAACAACAATTTGTGTCTGGGAACACTTCAATCTTGAAGTTCATATGCACCCAGAACCAGGGTTAATCAAATCTGATGCCTAAGGGCTTAAACAACTGGAATATGAAAGAAATTGTCACCATTCTGCTGTGAAATTCCCTGTTTGGCTGGTAAATATGCACTTGGTTCATACACAACTTTTCATGTGAACATTTCTCACAGCAGATCTGCTTTGATTCTGGCAGTGGTTGGAGGTGATACATCACATTTGGTCACCCCAGGTGACTAGAGAACACTGGTTTTGTTTTAGTTGAAATGCCTCTTTCTAGACTAAAAAGCCAAATGAGTGACAAAATCATTCAAATGCTTAAATGCTGAACTGATTGCTCTTGATTCAGTGTTTCCTTGTTGATGTATTTTCTCCTCATTGTTTTTCCAGTTTTTTTCAAGACATTTTAGATGTTGTCTGCACTGGGATTTCTGTTTTATCCATTTCTCTGAGCACAAATGTTCATGCTTAGTATAAATGCTTGGTGTGGTTGGTTGTTAAAGTCCTTCTTTCACCACAGGAGTCACACAAAAGCAGCACATCAGGCAGTGATCTAGAAAATTCTTTGAGCCTGGGTGATCTCCATCACCAGAGGATGGAAGTTCAGTGTAGGTACCATAGCTAGGTTCCTTAGGAGGAAGTCAGACCTTTCCAGTTTGTTTTAAGTTCCTCTCTATTAATGAAGATGAAGCTTCATGAAGCCACAGAGAGCCTTCTGACACTGTCCTCTGCTTTTTGAGCAAACATTCTTATTCAACACAGTGATGTATCTTTCACTGTTGCTTTTACAGCAGCTCATCAGTTAATTCCCAACACCCTGCCATGCTCTGGATAACTTCTCAAGGTAATTTCATCCAAGTCTCTCTCAAAATCCTAGAATCCCAGCACTGTCTGGGTGGGAAGGGAGCTCCAGAGCTGATCCAGCCCAAGCCCTGCTGAGAGCAGGGACAGCTGCACCTAGAGCAGGGTGCTCAGAGCCTCCTCAACCCCACCTGGAATGACTCCAGGGATGGGGCCTCCACCACCTCCCTGGGCAACCTGCTCCAGTGGCCACCACTCTGCTGGGAAAGAACTTCTACCTTAGTTCTCATCTCAATCCACTCCTTTCTCATTTAAACCATTGCCCCTTGGCCTTTCACTGCAGGCCTTTGCAAACAGCCCCTCTCCAGGCTTTGGATCAGCTCCCTTCAGGCACTGGCAAGTGCTCTAAGGTCTCCCTGGAGCCTTCTCTTCTCCAGGCTGAACAATCCCAGCTCCCTCAGCCTGTCCTGGGAGCAGAGCTGTCCCAGACCCCTGAGCATCTTCGTGGCCTCCTCTGGCCCCTCTCCATCAGCTCCATGTCCGTCCTGTGCTGAGGGCTGCAGAGCTGCAGTGTCAGTTGAGTCAAAGCTCCATGCTGCCAGTGCTGGATGTAGCTAAAGGAGAAGGAGGAAAATGCAGCTTCCAGCCTGGCTATGTCTCCTCCCCTAGTGCTGTGGAGGAAATGCCATATGGTATTTGGAGGGGTACCATATGATACTGTGAGACTTGCTCAGCCTGCTGCCTTCTGCTGTGTGGGATCTGAGAAGCCAACCTCTTCTGCTCAGTCTTCATCTGGCTGGGGGGTAGAGAGGGACTGCAGAGTGTGTTCTGCTGGAAGGGCCTGGCCTGCAGATGCCTCCATGGGATGGAGGTGAGCAGAGATAGGGCCAGTGTCTGTGCAAGAGGGAGCTGTGGCTGCAGGCACCCATCCACCCAGGTGCTTTGGACACCCAACCATTGCTCTGCTGTCCTGCTCTTCTCAGGCTGGAGTGGTCTGGGCTGATTTCTGCTCTCCAAACTTCAAATCCCAGTTGTACAGCTTCTTCTGAAGGTTTTTTGCTGGGTTGACTTCTGTGTTGACCTTTGTCACTATACCCCTCAAAAGCAGTTCAACAGAGTCTTCTCTGGATGGTCAATTTGATATTCAAGGATGTTTTTCCCCCTTATTTTTTGTCATAATTCCATTTTCCAGATGCTGCTCATGGTCTCAGCTGTGCAGAGCTGAAGTGCTAACCAAGCTTTCCCTGCTCCTGAGCAGGATTTGTGCTCCTGGACAATCTCAGTGTTCCTTGAAGACCTCTTTGTAGCCAAGCTGTGGGTTTGTCACATGAACTTCAGTGGAGAACAGCAGACCTCCCTGTGAACTTCTCTTCCTTTTCTCATTTTTTTAGTCATTTGAAAGTAAACTAAGGATGATTCTTCTGCAGAAGAATGCAGGCTACTCCTTGTCATGTGTTTTAATCTTTTATGACACGTGGAGAACTGTCTACACTCCTTCCACCTTCAGGAAAAAAAACCCAACAAAAAATGCTTCTGTGTTTGCTGACTGTTCCATTCAGAATGAACTTGATTTGTGTCTCCCAGGGGCAAGTTCCCAGGGGCATTGTGTAATTCCTAGTCACTGGGTTTCCCTTCACACATGGCTGAAATGCATCACTCTGGTGGTTCCATATTTGCTGAGCTCTGGTGTTAGCCTGTGCTTGCTTCCCCTGTGGGGAAAAGCTGTGACCCTGTGCTCTGGCCAGCTGCTGTGACCCCAGTGCTCTGCAGGAGGGTAAGGGGGGGCACTTGTGGGGCACCCCTAACCTGCAGCTAACCATGGGGCTCTTACCAACCCTGTCCTCCACAGCAGGTGAGTTAGTGCAGAGTTTCTGTCTGGCCATCTGCATGGAACCTGAGAGAAGGGGCAGCAGGAAAACAGATGTGCAGGTGGTGTGAGCAACAGATTCAAGGCTTCACATCCATTGCAGAGATTGTGCTTGGAGTGAGCAATACATCTTGGAACTCTGGAGACTTGGTTTAATATCCTGTTGGAGCCTGCTACATTTATTCTCAGCCTGGTCCACCAAAGCCATTTGCCAAGGGCATCGAGCAGCTCAGCACGTGGAGAAGTGCCCTGGGGAGTCATAAAACCTGTGTCTGCTTTTGCAGGGCTAACACACATTTGGTGGCTGCTGCTGAGAATGATCTAGAAGCTGAAGTGAGCCTTGTGAAATGGGAATTCTAGACTGAGTTAGATCATACAGGGAGAAATACTGATGCTAGCTCTGCCATGGCCCCCTGGGTCCATGGAAGCAAGAGAACACTGCTCCTGCAGCTGGTGTTTGCACTGGTGATCTAGTAGCACTGTGACCTGTGGACATGGGCAGGGTATTGCCTCTTAATTAGGATTTTGAGAATTCCATGGAGTACTTGAAGAATGAATTCAGTTTAACTCCATACTTTTAACATAACCTTCTCCCCAGACCATTTAATAGCTATTGGCTTAGGACTAAATACATGAAATTCATTGAAAAAGCATGAAAATGATAGCTTAAGATAGTGATATTTTACTTAAGCAGTGCAGTTTGTTTTCTTGCCTGAAGTAAAATCTTTTTAACAGCTTTTGCTTTTAATTCTAAGTGAATCTATTACACAGTGTGTTAGCCTTTATATTTCCTGAATCTTCAGCAGGAGCTTTTATTGTTTTTACTAGGGCTGGCAGTTTCTGTACCATATTGAAATCTTTTTATTCTTTCTGGGTTTTTTTGTAGGTTTTCAGGTACTGTAAGAGTTACATGTTCCCTACAAGGACTGTAGCACAGTCTGAAGTAATTCTACACAGTCTTTCAAACTTCAGACTTTTGGTTGGATTTTTTTTTTTTCTTCCATTTCACTGTTTGACTTCACATGGATCTTGCTTCTTTTTGAGAGAAAGGGAACTGCATGGAGGCCAGATTGAACTGAAATCATTTTGTATTCTATTCCCAGAGAGTGGAATGAAAAGATGTAGATGTTGCCACATGCCAACAGGTAGTCTGTTCCATTTCAGCAGGGTGAATCTTGCTCTGTGTGGCTTTTCTTCAGGAAAAATAAAAACCCTGATCTCTATCTCATCTCATCTCTGGGGCTTCAGTTTCACTTTCAAAACATCCCTTTGGCCACAAATGGTTAAATTCCAGCACTGTCTTGTCACCTATTGATTACCAGAAGGGGTTGTAGACACCTCCTGACCAAACAAGAGTGTTTTCCACCCAAATCAAGCTGTTTCAATTAGATTTCCAAGCTGCTTGCTTTGGTGGTAGCTAATGCCAGAAAATTCAGCATCTAGTAGCTTTATTGGCTAATATTATCCAAAGGGGTCTTTCCTCGTTGTTAACTCTGAAGCTTAATGAAGAACAAAGAAAAGGAAACCACTGTGATTTTCCTGGATCTCTTGCAGGTCACATATACCACTGGTCAGCAAGATCTGTGAGAGCTGCTTGGTGGCAACTCAGTGAAGTATGGAAGTAATTCCACAGAAGATGTAGGAAGTGAAAAGTCTCAGCCACTTACTGCTCTTGATTCCTTTTCCTGGGAATAAAGACATCCCTAGAGGTGCTGAGGCTGTTTGTGAGCTGGTCTGAACTGGTGAACTCCTCTTTCTGCTGCAGAGGTAGCCAGAGTGTTGTCTGGGCTGTTAGAGATGATGGGAAGGCACTGGGGGTGTTTTAGCAGCTGTCATGTGGGGTGAGGGCCTGTGGAAGCTCTCCAACAAATTGGGGATTTCTAGTTCTGTGTTGCTAATTACAGTCTAAAAACCTCAAACCCAAGTTGTTTTCAGGTTGCATTTTTTTATTATTAAATGTGATATTTATTAGTGGATGTGCATTAAAAAGGGCACCTCTGGAGAAGGCCAAAGTCATTTCCCTCCCCTTCTTCATCTTAGTCTGGTTGTTGTTCTGGTGTCATGTGAAATGCAGTTTCTCTTGTCCCCATGTCTCGTGAGGTTTACAGAAGAAGCTGCTCATGAAAAATCACTCTAAACTTCTCTCCTATTTCTTTTGGTGCTGTATTTTGCCATCAAAATATCTTCAGAGGGCAGTCCCATGGCAGTGTCAGCTTTGCAATCATAACCCTTCAAGCCTTCTAACTGTAGTAGGGAGCCCACTGGAGTTAGAGGTGCAGTCAGTGTTGAGGGGTGAATTCCACTGCTTTCTTGTGAAAAACAAGCCATGCTAACTGCTGTCTCTTCTCAGTTAAAGCACCCAAAGCCTTTTTTTTTCCTTATCCTGTTGAGAATATAAGATGATGGAGTCTGCTGCTTGACACTACCACCTGTTTTATTTTCAGACCCTGCCAGCACAGGAGGAATCAAATAGTCAAGAGGTTCTTTGTTCCTACCCTGGGCTTCTTTCAGCAGCATTTACCCACAGGTTCTCTCTGCTTGTTCAGAAATGTGTTTCCTACCTTCCCCTGCCTGTGCTTGGCTCTCACTGGCTCCATCTCAGTCAAAGCCTGGTGCCTGCCAAGCCCAGAGGTGCAGGTGCCCACCCTGTGTGGTTACAGGGTCCATCTCGGGAAGGAGCCTGGCATCCATATTCAGATGAGATGTGAGATGCCATGAGAGGCACCTCACAGCCTTTAACCTCCTTCCCTGCACTGCTTGAACTGAACTTCTGCCTTGGCGAAGAGCCCTGCAGGACAGGGGGTGGGCTGTGGGACAGGGGAAATTTTCTCCTGCTTCTGCTGTTGTCTCGTGCACAGCTCACCCATGTCCAGCTGGAGACCAGGAAATCTTCTGCTTGGACTGTGCCTCCAAGTGCTTCTGGGAGTCCTGGTTCATCCATTCATCCAAATATTTGCTCTGGGGAGCTGCCAGAGCCAGCAAATAGCTGCAGTCGAGTAGACAAACAGGACCCATTTTCCTCTTCCACACCCCGGGCAGGATGCCTGATGCTGTTTGCTGGAGCAGCTGGATGAAGGAAGGATGAGGGCTGACAGAGTCCAGTCCCAGCCATCACACCTTTTCCATGGCATCCCCACACTGTGAACACAGGAGGAAAGGAGAAATCCATGGTGGGAGGTGCTGTGTGTGGTTCTCCCTCTTCCTTTCTTTGCCAGCATTCTGGGGAGACGGAGTTTCATGAGTCAGCTTTCCCAGAGATGCAGACATGGATCTGGTACGTCCAAAGGTCTGTTTCCTAGGAGAAAGGCACAGAAAACTACAGGAATGGGTTTTTAAAGCAATGCATGTAAGAATTTTAAGTTGCCACCTGAATGGCATTTTCTGTGACTCAGAAGGAGTTGATGAGAGTTTTTTTCTCCTTAGAACTTGTTTTAAATTGAAGCTGTAACTTTGATCTGAATGATTCCCATGACTAATGTGACTGGCAAAACACAGGACAGATTTTTATGCAGTTCTTTTGATGAAGTTACATTTCTTGAGCCCAGATTTACTGGCTAATATATGAGGACTAAAGATATGTTTTATTAAAAAAAATGATCACTGGCGTAATTCCTTTTCTGCCAGCTTAATTGAAGTCATATAACTGCAGATTTCACCTGCTTGCCAAGAAATTTGTTAAACATTTTGCTGAATTTCCTCTAGTGCTGGTGGTGTTTGCTGTTGTGAAACATGATTAAATGGTTTCTTTTACTGGAGGGTTTGGGTTGGTTTTATTAAATATGCCTGATATTAACTCCTTGCTCATACATTCTTTCCACTTCCCCAAAGCTGCTTATTTGATCCTTTTCACCTTTAGAAAAAAACTATTAAACCTCCTTGGTGTGAAATAGCTGCTTTGCTGTTGTACTACAGCTGCATTTATGCCTTTGTTTCAGATTTGATTGGATGAATATTTGACAAACACATCTTCAGTTGCCATCCTGGGTTGGATTAGCAGAGAGGTGAGTGAAGAAATAACAAGTTGTTCATCTGATGGTAAATTTAGTCATGCAGCCCCCTGTAACAGTATTTCCCTGTGTCCTGTGCACTGCTGCTTGTCTGCAGGCTTCAATCTGCCCAGGAAATTCAAGATAAAACGTGTGCTTTGTTCATCTGTAAGACCCTGGTGACAGAGGCTATTGTGGTTATTGTGTTTTTAGTATCTGTGATATGCCTGATGTAGTGAAAGGGTGGAATCCTGCCCAGATGAAGTCAGGAGCAACTTGTCCTTGCTGTGTATTTTCAATATGGAGTTAGCCAGTGTATTTTTTGCCTGTCCAGCTCGGAGGCCAGTCTAACAGGTTTGGGGTTCTGGTCCAAATGGCAGGGCAGCAGAAGCCAGAGCCACCACTTGGGAAGGTCAAACCACGACTGATGCTTCTAATCCCAGGCACTGCAGGAGTGTTGCCTTCCCTGCTCCTCAGTTTGGAGTTCTCCAGACACCTTTAGGGAAAGACCTGTGTCCTTTTTGTGTTGGTTTTTTATGTAGATGTGGTAAATGGAGAGAAATCCAGTTGGTGTGGTAAGGTGTGGGGTCCCCGGGGCCTGGTCCTTGTTTGATGTATTTGTTGATGATTTGGATGAGGGGATTGAGGCACCCTCATTAAATTTGCAGATGACATGAAAATAGGAAGGCTGTGCAGAGACATCTGGACAGGTTGGACCAGAGGGCTGAGGCCAATTGTCTGAGGGACAATGAGGCCAAGGGCCGGGTCCTGCACTTGGGTCACAACAACCCCCAGCAGCTCCAGGCTGGGGAGCAGGGGCTGGAAAATGCCCAGCAGAAAAGGCCCTGGGGGTGCTGGTGCCACCCATGGACATGAGCCAGGGTGTGCCCAGGGGGACAAGAAGCCCCCGGGATCCTGGGCTGGCTCAGGAGCAGCATGGGCAGCAGGAGCAGGGCAGGGATGGGGCCCTTGTGCTGGGGCCTGGGGAGGCCTCAGCTCAGGGCTGGGTTCAGCTCTGGGCCCCTCATTCCAGGACAGACCCCGAGGGGCTGCAACGTGTCCAGAGGAGCTGCCAAGCTCCTGAGGGGCTGCGAGAACAAGTGGTGTGAGGAGAGGCTGAGGGAGCTGGGCATGGGCAGTGTGGAGCAGAGGAGGCTGAGGGGGGAGCTCATTGCCCTCTGCAGCTCCTGCCAGGAGGGTGCAGAGAGGTGGGTGCTGGACTCTGCTCCTCACAACTAGTGACAGAACCAGGGGAAAATGGCCACAGGTTGTGCCAGGGGAAATTCAGATCAGATTTGAGGAGAAATTTCTTTAGTGAGAGAGCAGTGAAACATGGGAAGGGATTGCCCAGGGAGGGGATGGAGTCCCTATCTCTGGAGGGGTTCCAGGGGCAGTAGATGTGGTGCTACAGAGCATGGGCTAGTGACCATGGAAGTGTTGGGTGGAAGGTTGGACTGGATGATCCTGCAGGTCTTTTCCAACCTTGTGATTCTATGATTTGTATTGGCCTCATCACACTACACTGACTGGTTGTTTGTTGAGAACCCCATGTACAGAAGAGCAGGTTTGTCAGCACTTCTCACCTGAGCTCTCCCTGAGCTCTGCTGCTGGGTAGCCAGGAGGTGACCCCCAGAGAAACCTCCCTCCATCTGGCAGCATTGCCACCTGGTTCCACTGCAGCTCCTCACAACAGACTCTGCTCTTGGCTTCCCTCTTCTTCCCATCTCCCCAGTCAAAAGGCTTCATCCATGATATTTTTAGTTACTAGCCTTGCAAATCATTCCCAGTCTTGGATACCCTTATACCCTTGTATATACCAAGGCTGAGAGCTTCACCTCTTCCCAGTGCTGTCTCCTGCAGTGCTGCAAACACAGCCCTTTTTTTGCTTGATTTTTCTGTCTGGATTAAAAAAGAAAAAGCAGATTGTAAGAGACTATTTTAAGGAATCCAGTTTCCTGAGCAAAAAGCTGTGTTGAATTAGACCTTCACAGGAGAATTGGCACTATATGATAGTCAGGGTGTAAGCACCACTGGAAGGTTTGTTTGAGGTGTGCTTTGCCTTTTTGAAGCTTCCAACTTTAATTGCATTGGATTTTCTCTGATAAATTGTTACTTTTCACTCAAAAAAACCCCACTTTTCTCCTAAAATAAACATCTAACTAAACAGAATCTTTTCTGCACAGTGAGATCAGTTATCTGAATCAGACAATTGTATTTCTAATAACTGAAAGTCCAAATCCTGCTGGTTTAGAATAGAAACTTCTTGGTCTTCAGAGGGAAAAGTCTGGGCTTCTATTGATTGCATTATTACTGGCATCCTATACACTGTGGTTTATTGCTGTATATATATTCTTTGAAGTTTGCCAGAGAAACTGGCCATGAGTGGTAAGAGGTTTTTTTTCCTCTGAAAGAAGTTCTTGCCCATGCCACAGGCTACATAAATTTGGTAATAATCTCTAAAATCATTGGTAATACTGAAATCTTCCTGGTTTCTGTTTCAGAAGTTACCAGAACCCTGTCTGGAGAAGCAATATAATTGGGTAGAAAATGTTGGGGATTTAGGGATCCTCCCTTCGTTGGGATGCTCAGAGCAGGTGTGAGCTCTGCCTATGGCAATTCTAAGACTGCAAGAGCAAAACTGTGTACAGAATACTGGACATAAAGAAAAAATGGCATAAAAAGTTACTGTGGCTTGCTGAGAGTGACCTTATTTGATAGTTCACTTGAGGTCTGGAGCAGAATAGGGAATATTATAACTGAAAATATCAATTATATGAAAATGAGGCAGTGTAATGAGAATGCAACGAGACCTAAAATATGTAACTTGCCCTGAAAACCAGTTTAATTAAACCAGCAAATAAAGCATTTGCTGAGGCTCTGGAAATTTCAGGAAATCTCCTGTTTCCCACTCTGTTAATGAGTGGAACAGTTTCCACTTTAGCAGATTGAATCCAAAATAAAATGGAAAAAAAAAAAACAACCCTCTCAATGTTTGGCCAGATGAAAAATTTTAACAGGGCATCACTAGTTTGGAGAGGATTTTAATGGTGCAGAAAGGGACTGTTGCAGAGCCCAGGGTGGAGGGCTCCAGTCCTTTGTTGGGCACAGATGATCTTCAGCCCCATCTCTGCACTGCTGAGGAGCTCCTCCTGCCTTCAGCTAATGCAGCTTCTTACAAATGCTCTTCAGGAGCAGAAGGTGTGGGAAAGAAGTCTTTCAGCCTGAAGAAATAGAGATTTCAGAAAGGAGAAGCAAGTAGGTAGGATGTTACCGCTAGAAATGGCAGTTCCCAGCCCTTGCAGCCCCTCACATCCATTTGCAGCTTGCTGGGATGCTTCAGGGGAGTGGAGCAGCTATGGGATGTGTTTCTTGGTGAGCTCAGTGCCTTGACTTGCAGGAGAAATGCTTTTTTTTTCACACAGAGGGAATGCTTTTGATATTCTCAAGAGCTGATTGATCTTCTAACCACTTGATGACATCTCTTAAGCAGCTTGATTGGCCCCCATGCACTGTCTTCTTAGAAACCACTATCTTGGCACTTAATCCTCCCCATCAGTAGGGATCTGTGTTTATAAAGTGAGAAAATATTTACAGAAGGCAGTCTGGTAGTTACACTGCTGATCTCTATTTTGATTTAAAAAAAGAGACACGATTCAAGTTCTGCCTCCTGGCTTATGTGGAATCTTCAGAGTGAAGAGATTTTTTTTTCCATGACAGATGAGAGTATTCTGTCTGTGCCTGTACCAAGCTACATCTCATTTTCCCTGTGTGAGGCTGTCTCAGTTCTGTCAAATTCAGATTTTCTCCAGCATCCTGGTAAGGATCTTACCATAGGAAGATCATCCACACACATGTGGCTATAATAAACACTAGCACAGCTAGAAAATACCCATTGCAGATTGAAAATCGGTGGAAAATCTGTATATATACATATATGTGTGTGTGTGTCTGACAGCTCCATAGTGATTGTTGACAATTATGATTTATCTAAGTTAGAAAAGCTTTTGGCAAAACACATCAGTCCAACTGGTTATTTAATAAAGCTTAGTTACAGATCTTTCTTGTTGTTTTTTTTTCTCAAGCATTTTGGCTAATCTGGGTGTGCTGCTGACACCTGCAGATGTGAGCACCCTGAAGAGCTGAATCTTAGCATGACTGAAGTATTTGTGCTTCCCAAGGACAAGGAGAGGGCACAGCCACGGAGGGAGGAAAACACCCCAAGTGGCCTGGTGTCCTTGCTGCTTATTTTCCTTAGTCATAGATCAGCCCTGTAGATATTTCTGTTCCATCCTTTCACTTACAGCTCAGGTTGCCTGTGATATTTTTTTCTGTGTGGGATTTGTGATCAATCACTGCACCTTTATGTGACTCTGTTTCCCAGTCAATTGGAGATTTGTGAAGTAATTAAATGCAGAAAGATCTCTAGCTGTGTTGGTTTGGGGTTTTGATGGGTGAGCTTAGAAAAGACATTTATTTGAGCACCACCTATCATGTTTTCAGTGTTATCCTCCTATAAACCCCTGTTACTCTCTTGCTGGGGATGGAAACTGGGATGTCAGTGGCTTTGAGCAGGTGCTGAGCCCTGCAGTGTTCACTCCAGTTAGATAAGCTCAGGGAGGACACAGTGGGATCTCTGCACTGTCTGCCACTGGAACCTGCTGTGCTTTGCCAAAATCAAATGCCTTGTCCATATTTGGGCTGTGATCTGCAAGAATTCTGCTTTTCTGGAGATGACAACTTGCTCAGGAGCCAGTGGCTCTTGAGAAGCAAGCCAAAAGAGTTCAGCTTCATTCAAAAAATTAATAGTAATATAGAATATTACTATTATATATGTTATATATATAGTATTACTATTATGTGTGTAATATATATATGTACTAATAAATAGTACAGTACTTAATATTTTCTACTTAAAACATGCCTTGGTAATATTCTTAGCAAATTTACTTGTGAATATTGGATTTGCTAGATGTTGTTTGGTCAGGATTGCTGTGTTTTCAATAGCAAGGAGATAAATACTTCTTGTTTTCAGATTATGAGCATGAGAAAATTAAACTCCCCACTGGAGACTTTGCTTTGTATTTAAAATAACAGCCTCTATAGTGCATATATATATATATATATGTATATATATATATGGAGGAGGGTGCAGAGAGGTGGGTGAGGCCTCTGCTCCTTAGGCACTGCTGACAGAAGCAGGGAATGGGCTGAAGCTGCAGCAGGGGAGGGTTCCATTGGATATGGGGAAGAAATTCTTTCTGGAGAGAGTGGGGAGGCCCTGGCACAGCCCAGGGAGGGGGTGGAGTCCCCATCCCTGCAGGGCTTTCAGAAAGGAGCTGTCATGGTGCTTCAGGCCATGCTGTGGGGGAGGCAGGGAGGGGGGATTGGTGTGTTTGCAATGGTTGGGTATTTAGGTTTTTGGTGTTGTAGGTGTGGTTGGACTGGGTGACCTGGGAGGTCCTTTCCAAGCAGGATTATTCTGGGATTCTGTGATTTTTCAGCTTTGGTGTGGTGGGCTGGAGACTGGGCCTCTGTGCATTGTATTCTGTGATGTGATGAACACACTTTTATTTTCTTCTTCAAAGAAAATTTGCTAGTGTGTAGTTTGAGAACTAAATCTTTGGTTGATTAACATCGTGTAGAAAGGAGGAAAAAAACAACAACCCAGAAGTCAGGTTTCTTTGTAAACTTCATCCATTTCAGCTAGGAAATTAAATCAGTTTTGACAGTGGAACTGAGATTATTTGTCCTCAGCACAGAAGCGTGTGTGGTAATTTACATTTTATCACTTCTGCTTGTCTCCTCACTGTTCATTATTTCTTAACTAGCTTTGGGGGCCTTATTTTTCCTCAGACAGAACTTCCACTGCACAGAGAACATGATCTCTGAATGTGTCAATACATACTGAGCAACCTGCTCTAGTGGGAGGTGTCCCTGCCCTGGCAGGGGGTTGGAACTGGATCATTTTAATGCCCCTTCTAACTAAAACCATTTGATTCAATGAATAGAATCCATCAAATAAATAAAAGGCAACAACTTCTATCTGTTCAGTTCTGCCAGGGCAGAAAGAGTTTCTAAATTTATCTGTAAACTTTATCTTCATTACTGTGCTACCATAGCAAATGGTCCTGGTGTTTGCCTGGTTTTGAAAGGCCATGCATATATTCAGCAGCTGATTGCATTTCAGATTCCAAAGCACAGATTGTTTTCATTTCTCTAATAAAAAGTAAAATAATACTGCTCTCGGTTCTGGAAATGGGAAAGCATTTCTCATCAAAATCCAGCAGCTCATTTTCATTTCACAGCAATTAACCATGACAAAGCAATGGTAATTCTCATGAAAATGTGATTTGTATCAGCTGAAAGGGTAACAACACCAGTACAACACCACACCCCACTGGGCCTTGTCCTTAACTGATAAACCTGCTGCATTAGAAGATGCTGTCATCAAGAGAAGGCTCCAGGGAGACCTTAGAGCCCCTGCCAGTGCCTGAAGGGGCTCCAGGAAGGCTGCAGAGGGGCTGTTTCCAAGGGTCTGGAGTGAAAGGATGAGGGGTAATGGGTTTAAATTAGAGAAGAGGATATTTAGACTGGATCTTAGGAAGAAGTTCTTGATCTTGAGGGTGGTGGATCAGTGGCACAGGCTCCCCAGGGCGGGGGTTGAGGCCCCATCCCTGGAGACATTCCAGACCCGCCTGGATCTGCTCCTGGGCGACTTGGTCTGGGTGCCCCTGCTCTGGCTGAGGGTTGGACTAGATCATCTTGTAGCTTCCTGCCAAGCCCTAATATCTGTGAATCTGTGAATCTGTGACAGCAGTGTGCTTCAGAAATCTAACAAGGTAGTTATGGTTTTGAGACCCCTACAGCAGGTCCCCAACACAAGCTTCTGGAGCTGGCAGCAGTCCAGCAGTGGCCCATACCTGCCTGGAGTGGGCTGCTCCACATACCTCCCCAGGCACTCCACAGCTAAACCCACACTGAAATGGGTTGTGTTTGGTGGAGGTAGAGGAGACTGGATGGAAAACCAGGCTTTTCATCCATTGGAGGATTGAGACCAATACAAGAAATGCTCAAATATATGGAGCTTTTCTAATACAGGAAGGAAAAGTTGTTAACAGTGAGGGTGACAGAGCCTGGCACAGGCTGCCCAGGGGGATTGTGGAGTCTCCTGCTCTGGAGACATTCCAGACATATTCCTGTGTGACCTGGTCTAGTGGATCCTGCTCTGGCAGGGGGGTTGGACTAAATGATCTTTCTAGGTCCCTTCCAACACCTGACACTCTGTGATTCTCTGGAAGGTGTCCAGAGAAGGGCCAGGAGGATAAGCAGAAGCTGGAGCAGCTCCTGTGAGGACAGGATGAGAGAGTTGGGGGTGTTCAGCCTGGAGAAGAGAAGGCTCCAGGGAGAGCTTCTGGTTGCTCCCAGGATCTGCAGGGCTCCAGGAAAGCTGGGGAGGGACTTTGGAGGCTGTGGGGCAGTGGCAGGACTGGAGGGGCTGGATGGAAACTAGAGCTGGGTGGATTCAGCTCAGCCATGTGGAAGAATTTCTTCCTTCCTTTCCAGGAGGGTGGGCAGAGCCTGGCCCAGGGTGCCCAGAGAGGTGGGGGCAGCCCCATCCTTGGCAGTTTCTCAGGCCAGGCTGGATGGGGCTCTGAGCAACCTGCTCTAGTGGGAGGTGTCCCTGCCCTGGCAGGGGTTGGAACTGGAGGAGCTTTAAGGTCCCTTCCAGCCCTGACAGTCCCATGGTTCTCTGCTATTTAGTGCTAATGATTTTCAATCCTTTTTCAGGGCTTCACCCTAAAAGGACTCTGCTCCTGGTGCTGTGTGTGGGAGAAGAGGAGGGAGGAATTGATGCCCAGCAATACTCCCAGCTGCACAAGGTAAATGACATCTCCAGAGGATTTGCTTCACTGCACTTTTCTCACCAAGTCATGTGATTTGCATATTATTTCTGTCAGAATATTCAGATTCATATCTAGCTGGAGATAGTGATTCCAGTTCTGCCTTTGAGTGTATTTTCTGCTTTATCATCAATGTGCACTTCATTTTACCTTTCTCAGGGTAAATATCCCTGTTCCACTTGACTTATTCTGTCACAAAACTCTCCTGAAACTGGTATTTCCTTATGCTTATCTGCCATAACTCTCAAACACAGCTAATTTTCTGAGACTGAAAGATGAATGCTCCATATGTTGGCAAGATAAATGAATATTTGCCTTGTGTATTTCTGCCCTGCTGTGTTCTCCCATAATATTTCACAATGTAAAGCACAGTGTAATACAGAGAAAAATCCTTGCTATCTTATCTTAATAGTGCATAATCTAAAATACTCTTTCCAAATTATTAGTTTTATGTGTCTGGAACTTTTAACATGATTGATTTCTGATGTTGCATGGAACACACAAACTGTGTGACTGGATATCAGGATCAAAATATTGTGCATTTTCACAGCTGTCTCTCCTGCCAACAGCTCTTTTTAATGTACATCATGACAGAAAGGGCAGTTGCATAGAATTCTTTTGGAGAGAAGTCTTTGGATTAAGTGCATGTGTGTGAGGTTCCCAGGAAAATTATGTTGTACATGTATAACTTGGCTAAAGGAGTCATCTTTTATTCCTTTGCCTGGTGCAGTGGTGCTGCTCTCAGCAATTGTTGCTCTATCCAAGGCAGAGACAAGATGAATGCAGATGTGTTTGGGAAGTCCCCTGCTGGACAGTAGGATGAAAGGAGACCTACAAGAAATTCCTGAGTGTGCTTTTGATGGTGAGCAGCCTATCAGGTCAGATACATGGAAATTCCACTTGGAATCAAATTAACTTGTTTATGAAATAATGTTAGCTATCCACATATATATATATAAAATGTTGACTATCCATATATCCAATGAAGAATTTAGCTATCCATATATATATATATACAATGTTGACTATCCATATATCCAATGAAGAATTTAGCTATCCATATATAATGTAGTACCTTCTAATCTCTCCAAATCATAGGGATAACTCAGCTCTCTCATTTGGAAGAGGTCCCTAACCACTACAAGGGGGTGAAGGCTGCAGTTGAGTGTATGAAGGACTCTGCTGGACTGCACTGCTCTGGTGTCCAGCAGGGTTAAGCTAGAATGAAATGTTCTGAATATGTAGCATGGCAAAGAGATGCTTCTCATGCACAGAACTGGGAAGGGCTGGAGGGATGTTCCTAGTGCACATGAGAAATACCTCAGCACCTCTGCAGTTTTCCTTGGGCTCCATCCTATCAGCAGCATGCCATTGGCTCCTGCACATCTCTGCTGCCAAAAAGTCTGCATCTCCCTGTTGGCTCCAGGATTTATATTCAGAGTAATAGAAAAAATTAGCCTTGAGGATCCAAGAGGGAAATAGAAAGCAGACAGGCTGTTGTTTGAAAGAGATTTCATTACTTTGCTTTTGAAAAAAAAAAATGGAGCCAAAGTTGTGTCTCAGTTTTTGCCCTGCTGATGTTTTGCTCCATGTGGATGCTGCTCTGCAAAGAAAGCCCAGCTCTTCCCAAGAGCTGGTGACTGACATGGGGGATTGAAACAGAAATGACACCCATCTGGTGCTTGTTCTTCTGCTTTCCCCCCTGCCTTGTGATCTGGCATAATTATAAATGGATGGGACTGCAGGACATTGCATTAGTCATAATAACCAAATAAAGCAGATGAATACCCTACATTATATTTAGCATGAAAATAACTTAACCTTTGAATGATTTACTTGTGCAAATCTCTGGCAATTAGGGGAGCGTGGCACAAACATTGCTTGCTGATGGTAATGAGCACAAGTTAACTAAGAGTGGTATTTAAAGATGCCTTGTGAAATGAAAAATGGCCTGCATGACTCATCTACATAGCTGGGCTCCTGATGACTTCAGTTTGCTGCAAACAAGGAGAAATATCAGTGCAGTCATTCAGCCCAGACAGACAGGGATTGCACTGACAGGGTAAATTACCTCCTGGTGTCACTGCAAGTGTGGGAGGGGAGAAGAAATGGAGACAATATAGCACTGGACAAGAACAAATACTCTTACTTTTCTAGCTTATTCATGATTTCTTTCCATTTAATTGCAGGTCTCTCCCTCAACCATCTCTGTAGGTTGCCACTGCTAGAAAAAACCAAATAGCAGCAGCTTGGGGGGTTCACTGTGGGGCCAATAATTAACTCCTAGTCCTTCAGAACAGCATTCTGATGTAACTCAGGTATTTCTGTAGAGCCTGGTGTTCTAGATTCTGATTGTTAAACTAGTGATGGGGTACAGTGGCTGCTCAGAGCTTCAGGAGAACATAAGACTCCTTATCTTGATGAAGGATAATGAAATGAGAGGAACTTACTGTGAATCAGATTTTGGGGTCTGACACTACATCTGAAGTCTTTGCCCAGTGCTTAGTGTTGTGTGACCCAGTTGCCAAGATGGAAAGCACCAGTCATGAACTAAATGAATTTAACCAACTTTTCCACAGGAAGAAATCATCACCTAGTGATGGGTGTGATGTAAATGGTATGGAATAATGGGTGGGATGTAAATGGTATGGAATAATGGGTGGGATGTCCTGCTCTGAGTGGGAACAGAACTCATTCTGCTCAGTGGTTTGACTTCCAGCTCAGTTCTCACTCCTGCCCTGTGTGCAGTCAGCTGTGTTTGCACAGCAGTGCCAACACCCCATGGGCAGAGTCAGTGCCACGGGTTGGGGTGCAGACCAAGGGCACTGCTGGGGCTTGTGCCCCATGTTGGGGGTGCAGACAGTGAGAAGGAGGAGCAGCCAGGACAGGGGACCCCAAACTGCCCAGTGAGAGATCCCAGCCCAGACACAGCACATACAGGATAGAGCTGGGGGGTCAGCTTTGTGTAGTTGACTCTTATGCTGTCTTCATGAGGGGAGGAAGAAGTCTATATAATGAAAATCCTTGCCCTCCTTCTCATTGCTTTGCATTAGTTGGTGTGAGGGATCTGTGTCCCATGCAGACAAGGTTACAGTTATTTACCCAGCTGAATTAAGGGACTGTGAATGGCCATTGTGTTTATTTTGGAATGGAAATATTGCAAGCAATCCCCTGGAAAAGCAAACACATTTTGTAATTAGAAGACTGAGGGATCCTAGGCCTTGTCCAAATTTACTTTAGTGACTCTGTTCTGATCATTGGAGGCATTAATGTGTTACAAATTTAATTCAAAAAGCATTAGAGAAAGCATTCTTAAAATATTTAGGCATGCTTTTCTTCTTGGTGGTGTTCAGAGCATGTACCAACATTGCTGCTGCAAACCCCACACACTCTCTCTCTGTTGTAGTAGAGCTTCCACTCAGTGGAAAACACCAACCACCAGTATTTACTGGGGGTTTGGTTTTGTTTATTACCCAGGTTTGCTGGTTTTGTCTGAGTGCAGACAGGACTCTCTGAAGAGCTGCTTGATGCTAATTTCAGTGCTCTTTGGGGATGCTCACATGAGGCTGCTCCTGTGATTTGCTGATGTGTTACTTTCACTAACAAGCAAATATCCCAACATTTCTTGTTGCTTTCAGGTGAAATGATTCTTTGCCAGAAAATATTGGCTGCTCAAATCCAGAGTTTTCAGACAGCTCCAGTATTTCAACATCTTCTCTCCCCAGGTGCCAAGTACTCCTGAGATGTGGATTTGTGTCTGATTTGAACCAAACACATCAAGGACTTTAATGTGGGATCTCTTAGCCCATCAAAAGATTGCTCGTTTCCCTACTGACCTCTCTCAGGAAATGTTCTCTGTCATCTGTGAAATTCCTGCTGGCTGTTTGGACCACTGCTGTCACTGAGAAATGACAGAAAAGTGTTCAGTTGCAAAACTACAGGAAGAAAATCATTGCTCAGTGTTCTCCAGAATCCCAGGTAACAACCAGTAGAACTTGGCTGTACTCAGCCCAGTAAAGCTTCCATCATTCCACAGTTACACTGGACACCACTTCTAGGTCAGCTGGAATTCCCAATTACCACTGAAGTGTCACATCCCCAGTGAAAGCAGCAGTGACAGGTGTTGCTCAAACACAGTTATTGCCTCTTGTTAACTCACCATGACAAATTTCCTTCTTATTGACTTCTTTTCATTTTAACATCTCACCTCTTACCCAGATAAGAACCTAAAAGCAGAAAACCAGGAAATATTAACAAAAAATGCTGTGTGTGCTGGGAGAATTTCTGTTACCAATGTATTTCTTTCGCCATGTTTTATTGAAAGCTGCAAAAGCATTCATTTGCCAACTGAGAGCCCCCCTGCAGTGAGCAGGGACACCCTCAACTAGCCCAGGCTGCTCAGAGCCTTGGCCAACCTCACCTGGAATAGCTCCAGGGATGGGGCCTCATATTGTTTGCTAACTATTTAGAGAATATTCTTTCTCTTTCTTTTCCAGCCCCCAGGTGTTTCCAGGGTTTTTTTCATGTTCTTCCTGTAGTCTGAGTTGCCAGCCTAACAAAGCTGGGTGTTGAATGAACACTTTTAGTGCTGCAAATGTCATTTACTGTCATTTACTGTCATTTACTGTAGGTTCTGCCACAAGGTTGTCACTGTGACACATTTGGATCCCGACTGCTTTGAGTCAAATACTGAAAAACAAGAATACAAGTGTTGGGCCTGCCTCATGTTGAACGCATGCACTGTCAGCCTAACTACTGTCCCTTATTACTGGAACTAATTAAACATTAGTCAAAGGCAGTGCTTTGCTATTAGAAATTTCAGTATTTTCCCTGTAAAGTGGTGATTTTTCTCAGTGGAATGAAAAAGAAAGCCAATAAATGAGCTATTGGACAAGGAATAGCACTCAATTTGAAATAGCCCCAAATGACTCAAGGCTTTTAGGACACCTGTTCCTCCCTCATCCTTTCAGGTGTCTCTGCTTTAGCTGGGTAAGAGCAGTTGCCTTCAGTTACTCAGTAAGTAGGAGTCTGATTTAACATTTGGTAAGAATAAACTATTGGGATTTTGAGTGAATAAGTAGCTCAATAAGTAGTAGTTCAGTCCCTCTAAGAGGTCAGTGCTGCTCATCCCAACTGGGACCTTCTCTGTTTAACATCTTTATTGATGATATTGATGGGACAGAGTGGATCATCAGCAAGCTTGCAGATGACATCCAGTCAGGCAGGAGTTGATCTGCATGAGGACAGGGAATGAAAATAGCAAGCCACAGAAAGCCAGTTTTCCCATGCAGAATTTATTGTAATGTTTCATTTAAAAAAATCAATCAAAGAGCTAAACATGAGAAGATAAAGGGAGGTGACCTTTTCTGGGACTGAGTCCCAGAAATTGAGGCCAATAAAAGGATAAAAAGTTTTATTTTGATGCTCAGAGAATTAGGCAGCAGGTTACCCCAACAGGAATTAATTTTCTGGTATGTGCTAAGAGTTATTTTACAAAATCCTACTGGTTTCTTGTGCTGTTCCCTTGAATATGCCAAGGGAGCAATGTCAGGGCTCACCCCACTTTGCTAAGTGGAAGTTATTCCAGCACCACAGGGGGCTGAGGACAGCACAACATCTCCCCTGTAGCATATTTTCCAGCACTTCTTTCTTGCTGTGTAGGCAGAAATGCCAATCCACACATCCAAAACCAACCTAACACCCCTTTTTATTTTGAGACTGCAACTTCCAGACTCCACAGTGAATAGTTTTACAATTCATCCTGCCTCCATTTTAGTCCCCCCAGTGAGTCTGGTTTCTCTCCCCAGGGCATCCTGTTGTGGTGCCACCCCAGCACGTTCTGAGAGCGGAACAGCTTCCTTACAGAGAAGAGTGTGGTGTAATGGACTGGGGGTGGTTTGTTTTCTCAGCTTTGGACTAAAAAACACATGGAAACATTTCTGTGTGAAAACACAATTCAAGACTGCAGGAATGCTGCTCTGCTAGCAGTCTGTGAAGCTGGGAATCCTATCCTTCAGGGTGGTAGGTGAGTTTTCTTGGATCTACACTGTTCTGTGCTCTCTCTTCTCCCTGCTCTGGAGCTTCTCTAAGAACTCCTGCTTTGCAGACTCAGCCAAAGAGGCTGTTTCTGAATGATTTCTAGCATTATATTTAACCAGGACTCACTAATTAATGTAGCTTTTGTGCAGCACCCCAAAGTATTCTTCCTGTCTTCCCTACCATGTTCCTTGGGCTTGTGACATAAAGAAAATTCACATTTTGAATCATTTTTTTCTCTTATAGCTGTGACTTTGAAGCATCATTGGTCCCTCTTTCCATGCCATGTGATTTTCTTGGCCTGCTTCTTTCCCACTATGTTCAGAGGGGCTGTGAATCATGATTTCTTGTTGAGGTTCATCACCTGTAATACTGCATTTGATGGAAGGGTGAACACCACAGGTATCCTTGTTCTTTACATTTCATTTACTATAAACTGAAGATTTTTTGTTGTTGTACCTGAAGAGTGATTGCCAGTTTGGTGCCAACATTGGTTATTTCCACCCTGATTTGCAGTAGTTGGAGGGGTGGGGAGGTAGGTTGGTTATTTTAAGATAATATTTGCAGTTACTTCACCATATGCAAAGATTTGGTCTTACACTTTGTAACTGCTGGATCTGGACAGACATCAGGGACTGGCTGAGGGCTGGGGTGCCAGGTGAGTGTGCTTTGCAGGTGGCATCACAGTGCCCTGTTGGAGGGCAGGCTGCTGTGGTGACCAGAAATGCTTTCTCTTCAGGAGTATAGCAGGTAAAAGATGGAAAGCTAAATGGACAGCAGCCACTGTGGCTTGATAACAGCACAAGTCTGCACAGCAGAACATGCCTGAAATCTTCTTTGCAGCTTGAAGGATTTATAATAATTAATGCCAGGCTGGTGGTTTATAAATAGTAAACTAAGGCAGAGGGGAAGTCAGTGTGGAGCAAATGATTTTTTCATTATTATTCTTATTTTGACTTTGAAATCCAGAGCTTTTGCTCCCTGTTTTGCATGCTGAAGAAAGAATGCTTGTGAGACATGACATTTAAAAGGTCAAGGGGCATTAAGAATGCTCAAGGGGTAAAAGGCTGCAAAGTCTGAAGTGGTTTGGGGGTTGGTTTGGAGTATATGTGGCTCCCAGGAAGGAGCAGCTTGGTGGCAAAGAGCTCTGCAGGCAGAGAGATCACTGCTGGCAGCACCCCATGCAGGAGACTCCATATTACCACGAGGGCTTGCAGAGCACTAAAGTCCTAATTAGAGACCAGGCTGGATGAAGCCTTAGTGAATTTCTGTGGTACTTTCCTCACTTGAATAATAGGAGAAAGGAAAGTTTCCTAACACTGATATTTTAAAAGTTTCAGACCAACATCAGAACTCACCACTCAGCCTTGTGAGACCAGTTTTTTAAATCAATCTGATCTGCTTTCCTATTAAAAATTTGGCACTTTAATTGATTGTGGGTATTTTTCATTTCTCTAGAATTGTTCTCTTTGGTGAACCAGATTTCTTTCAGATCTTTTTATTGTATTTTTTATTATTTTGGATATTTATTTTAGATATTACTCTCTCTTTCCAGCATCTTTAGTTTTAATGGGCAGGTAATTAAATGTTATTTTTTTAAAAAATGTATTTTCAAGAAAACAGCTGTGATATCCTGAGATTTTAGGGTGAGAGAGGCCAGGAGAATCCAGGATGCTTTCAGACCAGAGCCTGCAGCTGAGTTACTGCTTCCAAATGCCAGGCAAGGTGATCTGACCCAAGCCAGCAGCTGGATGCTCAGTGACTGCAGTGCTGTGAATGCTCCTGTCAGAGGCCTTTGCACTGGAGGATTTGGAGAACCTGTTTCACCTGACAAAGACCTTCCTACAAGATCCAGAAAGGTAAAGAGAAAATATTTCCTTAAAATAACCATTAAACTTCCTGACTTCACACACAGCAGTTGTGTGTCCATGAGCTGCTCAGTGCAGGTTACCACGTGCTGAGCTCCAGTTCTTGGAGCTCATGGAGCAAAAAATTGGGCAAAACTCCTTCTAAGGAGTAGATAATTAATGAAGTAGATTCTAAGGATGTAGATAATTGTAGTTACTCCAGAGCTGCCCCAACTCAGCCCCTGCTCTGGGAAGGTGTTGAACCAGCAGCACCACCACAGACTTGATCTCAGTGAGAGGTACCAGCTATTGCTGCTTCCAGCTCATTCCTTCTTTTTAAAATGCCTTCTTTTCTCCTTCTGAAAGGATGAGTGTGTTCTGCTGCAGAAGTCAAGTTTGCTACAACTTGGGAGGTATTAATTTAAAGCAGTGTGCTAAGAGAACAATTAGAATTGCTTGGCACTTAAGGAACCTGCTCTAAGTGCTACAGCTATTAGAGCCATTTAAAGCCTTGATTGCACAAAGAACTGTGTGTATTAATCTGGAAAATAATTCATTGATGCTCCAATTTATCATTGTTCCATAAAAATAGGCTGTTGCAATTAGAAATTACTCTGGAGTAATTAAATACTTTTAATATGCTGCAATTCTTTATGAAGGTGGCTACATTAAAAGCCTCATAAGTTACCATAATATCTCAGTGAAATTAGCCTTTCATGTGACCTTTGCTGCTTTTAGAAGAGTTAATAAAGTCTTGGAGACTAATGATTTAATGAGAGGATTAGTCTGTAAATGATGAGGTGTTTTCTCTGAGTTGTGCTGGTTGACAGTTCTTTCCACCTGCATTCTGGGCTGGAGTCTCCTCTTGTTGTTATCAGTGTTGGGCTGTTCCCAGGAATTACCAGGAAGCATCAGAATTGCCTTTTTATTTGGTTTGGCTTCATGTAAAGTCACAGACCATGAAATATTCCTCTGGGGTAATGCTGTTGGAGAGGGATGGAGGCTGGGGAGGCTCTGTCCTGTCCCCAGTGTCACTCAGAAAGGTGCTGAACAGGACCCAGCACTGATCCTGGGGGCTTCACTGGTTCCAGCTCACCAGCTGGACTGGCACCACTGACCACCACTCTCTGGACTCTATTGTCCAACCAGTTCTTCATCCATCTCACTGCCTGCTCTTCTGCCCCACACTTCTGAGCTTCTTCACAAGGATGCTCTGGGAGCAGTGTCAGGAGCCTTCCTGGGGGCAAGACGGACACATCCACTGCTCCCCCTGCATCTCCCTCCAGTCACAACATCACTAAATCCATGCTGGCTACTCCTGGTAACCTTCTTCTCATCCAGATGTTAGGCTGGGGAATGATTTGTCTATGACAGCACCTTTCTCCCTTGGTTCAAAACCAGCCAGTAGCAGCTCAGTCTCTCTGAGTGGAGGAATCCAGCACCTTCCATGCCCAGAAGCACCTTGCAGTCTAATTCTCCATCATTTTCCCTCTGTAGCCAAGACTTCAGTGCTGTTCCCAAAGGCAAGGGTGATTCAGGCTGGAGGAATGGGCTGGATGCAGTGGGTACCAGGGGAAGGTCTTTGCCACGTGTGATCAGAAGGTAAGGTGTCTTGCTGGCTTGAAAAAGCTCTGTGCATCTGCCAGGAAACCTGAGAAGGAATTCCCACAATCCAGAATTTCCTCCCCCATTTCAGGCTAGACTGGCTTCTTGAGAATGAAAAGCTTTTGTCTTTGATCTTAAACGTCCAATAATCCTAATTGCAGCTTCACAAACACAACTGGTGTTCACTTGCCAGTCCCAGAGGAGATTTGAACTGTGAAAACAAAACTATTGGCAGAAGTCTGAATGATTGCTGACCAGCTCCAGATCCTCTTTGCATTGCTAGCTATTCTCTTTTCTTCACTGTTTGGGATGCAGTTTATTTGACGAACTTTTCTTGGGAAACATTAGAACTGCAGCACATGGATAAAGCAGCTGAGATGACACCACTGAAATTGACCTTTCCAAACACAGAGGCAAGGCAGCTTTAAAATAATTTATATGAATATTAAAATGACTTTGAAACACTGACATTCTGCTTGGCTTTTAGAGTCCTGGAAGAAGGGAAATTGTTCCACAGCATTCAACACTGTACAAAGCTAAGTGATCCAGCAGTGGAAGCTTTAATTGGATGTTTCAAATAGAATTGACACTGGAGTGGTCACTGCACTATTTGGCCAGTGAACTTCTCTCTCAAACCCTTTGTCACACTTCCTTCTGTGACTGTCAGGAAGGTTGAGGTGTTTTCTTTCCTTGCTTTGAAGATGTTTATTCCTCCAAAAAAATGACATGAGGTGGAGTAGTGCAAAAGACTGTTATTAGATGGGATCCTTCCATTCCTAAATATCTCAGAAATCATTCAGAAATACCCTCCTGCCACTCCCCTTGTCAGTAGGAGAATGTGCTCCATGCCAGAAAAATAAATAAATAAATCAATATCTGAGGTTCACAGTTTGGCTTTTTTTTTTTTTTCATCAGCTTTGGCTGGGGCTGGTTCTGTTCTGGCTCTGTCCCCATGTTTATTCCCTGCTGTTTGCTCCATAAGCTGAATTCTCTTTCTGTGGGTGGGAATATGCTGTTCATATGGAAGCATTTGCCATTTGGTGATCCTAAAAAAAAAAATAAAATCAAGTGGCCTACATGAAGACACAGAGCTCAGTGTTAAGGTCAACATTTTTTGTTAAGGGTCAAGTCAGTTTTCCACCCACTTGGACTCCAGCCCTGCAGCCCCTCATTTTGCTGGGACAGAGGTGAGCTTGTGTGGCTGGTAGTTCAGTGGATCCTGCTGTGGAACATTGCCCTCTCTTCTCTCACTGTGGACTTGCCCACGTGGCCATTTCTGAGCTGACAGAACACAGCCCTCCCTCATGCAGCCCATTCAGTGCCATTGATGTTTATTTATGTTTATTTGATGGTTATTTGCTCCATTCATTTAAACAATGCCCAATGTCATCTTCCTGTGCTAGGAGAGTACCTGTTCCCCCTTCTCCACAGCTCTGCTGCCAGCAGAAACCTGAGGGTTACTTGACATTTAGTTTAAATCACATTCTTGCCATCCTTATTACACAATAACAAAGCACTTGCACAGCATTTTTGTTCCCAAACGATCTAGAAGTTTTAGATGGAAAGGAGGCTGTAAAACCATCTGGACTAATGCCTGTGCAGGGCCCAGTGGAGGTTTGAACCCAGTGTGGTTCTGATCCCCAATCAGAAAGCTTTTTAGTGCCAGAGCATTAGCTATTACTCAGAAGACTTGTCCCTTCCTCCAGCAGCAAATCCATCATGTTTTCATTGAAGTGACATTTTAGGTGTAAATGTCTGAGGCTGCTGAAAATGCTGTTGGATAGTAGAGCTAGCTGAACAAATACAAAGATCAGACATCATTTATAGAGACATCTTCCTCAGAGGAGCAAGCTCCAAACTCCTTCAGTGACAGGCTCTCCAGGACATCATTAACATTTATAACCTTCAGAGTGGGAACTCTTCTGGTTATCTTCAAACCTGATTCTACAGTTGCTTGACAGTGCTACTGAATTTCTGAAGACCAGAATTGATTAAGCACCAGTTTTTTCCCCCAGATTTCTCTCTTTCCAGTGACATTGTGTTTTCATGCAATAATTCCAGTCAATCCAGCCATTCAGACTACAAACAAACCCTTAGCTGTGCAAGAAACTGAATATACATCTGTATTTTGTAGTGGCAGATGCCCAAGAAAGGGTTGTGGGCTGCATAAGAACTGAAGAGGGAAGGCAGAGGGTTGTTGTTCTGGCTCTGACATCAGTTTATGCTTCCTCAGTTTCCCTGATGGCCTGCAGGGTGCTGAGGGGCTGTGTTTTGGCTGTGAGGTGCCATAAGGAGAACCAGTTCCAGGGAGCAGAGAGACACCAGAGATGCTTTTGGTTAAGAAAGATGCTTTGCATGGCTCCCAGTCTTCACTTGACATTTAAAGCTTCATGGCACTGAAATAACTCATCTTCTCAAACTTTCACTGCTTTACTGAGCTGAGCCATAAACAGATGAAAAAGAATCCTGAACTGGTTTTGCACCAGCACACACTGAAATATGTTCAGGGCAGAAGCCTTTCTAGGTTTTATTTGAAAGTGTCAGCCCATGTGGATCATTTTGGAAGGAGAAAAAAAGCAGCAGTGAATCTTTCCTGTGATTCAGGCTGACACCAAGCCTTCACTTGATGGGTTTTTGTGGAACTGGAGTTGGTTTTTCTGAACATCTTGCTGAATTCTGGGTGGCTTGGTCTAGGTGCCCCTGCTCTGGCAGGGGGGTTGGACTAGATGATCTTCTAGGTCCCTTCCAACCCCTGACATTCTGTGATTCTGTAATTCTGGGGGATATTGAGGGCAAGCTGAAATAATTCCTGGAAAGAGAAGAAAAGCACCATGTTCCTAAATGAGCTCAGGTAGAATTTGAGAGGAAGAGTGTTTTCTGGGCTGATTTTCAAGGATGCCGAACCTAAATAGGATAGGTCCCTAATCTTACTTAGCTTTCAAGAGTTTATTTGCCCATCCTTGGCAGTTTCTCAGGCCAGGCTGGATGGGGCTCTGAGCAACCTGCTCTAGTGGGAGGTGTCCCTGGGGTGCTGCTGCTGTAGATTGCTCAGGCACACCATGCATTGCCACATCTGTCTGTTTGTTGTTTTTTTTTCCAGTTCATTTTAGAGTCTTTCCAGTCTTATTTTAGAGTCTAGGCAACCTGTGCTCCCTTGGAGTGAAGCTGCTTCCCTCCCTGAGACCCCATTTGCCAGGATTTCACTGGACTGCAGCTTGAATCCCCAGCTGTCCCCAGCCCTCTGCTGCCACCAGCAAAAGGTCAGTGCTGTGAAAAGTGACTCTGATCATCCTGAGCTGTCATTCAGTGTCCAGAGGATTAGTCCTCAAATGCATTAAGCAAAACAAGGAATAATGCACACTTCAGATTGTCTCCTTCACACTGCAGTCTCATTTAATTAGCCACTGCAACAGCCTGCTGAAAGCTTTCCCTCTGCCTTCTTGGTTGAAACATGAATTTTAAAGACTTTGGAGAGCATGACTCAGGAGGTGAAACAGCAGGGATGCTGCTTTTATTTATAAGCTCTGTCCTGGGAACTATTTCAGTGTCTTTAGCCATGAAACTCCAGCAACTTAGCCTGTAATTTCATCATTTCAGCCTAAATGCTGTCAGCACCCCACTAAACATCCACCATTGCCTTGAAAATGGATCATGAAATCCCTGACATTAAAGCCCAGCTAACAGTACAGGTGGTTCTGCAGAAGAAGAGGTTAATAAGTGTGCTAAGGAGCTGAGTTTTCCTGGCAGCAGTAGTTCTGGAGGCTGATTGCTCTCCATGGGCTGTGCAGCAGTGGGGATGCTGTGGCACAGGGGGACCCTTCCAGCCAGCACATCCCAAACAGCTGCAGCTGCAGCTTTCCCCCCTCCCCACAGATCTGTCACTTCACTCAGTCTCAGACAGACACAAAATTAAGGTAAAAAAAAACCCCAATGTATTTCCTTTGATATCTTTTATCTGTTCTTGCTTTGGTAGCTCTTTGACACATATCCTTTGAAGGAAGAAATGATGTGCCTGCCCACCTCTGCCCTGCAGTTCTGACCTTTCAGGATGCCTGGGGCAGCTCTGAGGAGTGAGAAGCTGCTGATTCTGTTCCCTGTGCCCCCCATGGCACAGGGTATGTGGGAGCACAAAGCTGAGTCAGCACTCAGAATGCTCCAGTATTTATCCTTCCCTTGCTACACAACCATTTGTAGCTGCCTGGAAGATTGGGATGTGTCCCTTTGCCTCTTTTTTTTCCTAGTTCTAAGTGCTCAAAGTAAAGAAAGCAAACAGATCTATCTCTTCAAGCCTTGCTTTATTCCCAAAGCATTGGCAGGAGATAGCCATGTTCTCTTGCCTTTCTCTTAGCTTCCAGGACACCCACTGAGGGCACCCCTTGTGATCAGTGATTTGCCAGCTCAGATGGCACCAGTATCACCCAGTGCAGTTGGGGTTTTATGTTTTTGGCCACACAAAGCCTGTGTTGGTTGTGTGGGGTAAGGTGGTGTTGGGGAACTCCAGGGGTGTCCTGCCACTCTGATAACTCTGTGAGTGATCACAGAGAAGAAAATCTTTCTGGATCTCCACAAGTGCTTGTTCTCAGCATTTCTGCATCCCAACAACAAACACAGCTTTTTTGGGGCAGTGGTTATTAACACCCCCTGTTTTCATGCTGCAACACCCTCCACAACCAGCCAGAAGCAGTTTCTCCCTGGCCAGCAGTGTTCCTCCTGTGATTCACATCCCTGGCACTGGCAACAGAGGGACAGAGGACAAGGAATGAGTGCTGCCTGGCAAACAGCCCTGTCTGCTTTCTGGGTGTTCTTGCTCTACAAACATGGGAAAGCAGCAAAATCTAGAAAGCTTGGCAGAGAAACACCCAGCCCAGTGCTTTGGTTTTTTGCCTTGGGTGTTAATTCCAGCAGGAAATCAGGATTAAATGGGATACATATCCACATCACACCTCCACCTGAGGATTTGTAAGTCATGCTTTAGACCTTCCAGCCTCCTGTAAGAGCAGAAAAGTGGGTGAATATTAGATTGTATTATTAGATATTCTGTGGTCCTGCTCTAGACTCCAAGATCTCCAAGGGTCCCTTCCAACCCCTGACATCCTGGGGTCCTGTGAACAATTTACATCTATGAGATGTGGCCACTCCTCTCTTTCACTTGACTGCAAACTTCTGGAGTTGGCAAAAATAAACCTCCCTGTGTTACTGGCTGCTCTGGAGGGAACAAAATAACACTAACAAACAAAACCTTAAATCAATTTTAGTTGGAAGGACGAATTAATGAGCAAATGGAAATTTCAAACTTGTATTTAGGTGAATTGAATTTTTCCAGGTGCTGTGAACTCCCTCTACACCCTGCTCTGCACAGACTGATCCCAGGCTGCAGGTACTGGCAGGAGGGCACAATGCAGAGTGTGGTGCCCTCTGGAAGCTGGCACTCTCTCAGGCCAGCTGACATCACCATGGGCTGTAACAGGAGACAGGAAAATTGCTTGCAGGGCTGTCTGTGCCCCGGGATGTTTTGTGTCTAGAGGCTGATGGGAAGCCCTCAGCTGCCAACTCTTCGCCTGCTTAAAGCCAAGCAAATGGATTTTCACTTTTGTTTCTAATTAGGGAGGCTAAAAATGCTGCCTGAGGAGCTTCTCTGGAGTCTCACAAGGTGTTTACTGGTCACTGACTTCAGTGTGAGCCCAGACATGGGAGAGGCAACGTGGGCAGTTTAGGAGCTCCCTCATACACTCTCTACTCACACACTGATGTTTCTGGCACAGCAATTGCTTGATGCCACAGTCAGGTCATTTCTGACTTTTAAAATCCATTTTAAAGGGAGGGGATTGTCCCCCTGTGCTGGGCACTGGGAGGCCACAGCTGGAGAGTTGTGTCCAGTCTGGGCACCTCAACCCAAGAGAGATCTGGAGGGGCTGGAGCCAGTGCAGAGGAGGCAACGGTGCTGGGGAAGGGGCTGGGGAATCAATCTGCTGAGGAGCCATTGAAGGAGCTGGGACTGGTGAGGAAGAGGAGACTGAGGGGAGACTCCTCACTCTCTCCAGCCCCTGCCAGGCCATTGCAGAGAGGCTGGTGCTGGGCTCTGCCCACAGGGCATTAGTGACAGCCCCAGAGGGGATGGATTCCAGCTGCTCCAGGGGAGGGGCAGGCTGGGCAGGAGGGAACAATTGTCACTGGAAGAGCAGCCAGAGCCTGGCACAGGCTGCCCAGGGAGGGGGTTGAGTCCCCAACCTTGGGGGTGTTTCAGGGTCGTTTGGATGAGAGAAAGGAGTGGATTGAGATGAGAACTAAGGCAGAAGTTCTTTCCCAGCAGAGTGGTGGCCACTGGAGCAGGTTGCCCAGGGAGGTGGTGGAGGCCCCATCCCTGGAGCCATTCCAGGTGGGGTTGAGGAGGCTCTGAGCACCCTGCTCTAGGTGCAGCTGTCCCTGCTCTCAGCAGGGCTTGGGCTGGATCAGCTCTGGAGCTCCCTTCCCACCCAGCATTTCTAGGATTCCAAGTCAACTAGCCCAAGCCATAGGAACTGCCCCTGCAGGGCCCTTCACAGCTCCTTGGATGCATACAGCTGACTGGGGTTTCATCCAAACAGCCCAGCAGTGGATTCCAGGTGATGTTCCTGTGCTGGAATCTTGCCCTCTCCCCTCTAGGTGCCAGCCTGTATGGTGACCTCACAAATAGTTTTGGTTTCATCACTCTGGAGGGGACGTGGTGACAGTTCAGGACCAGAGCAGATCAATCTCTGTGCTGCTGTTTAGACTCTTGTCTCCTATGTCATTGCTGACCTGGAAGAGATGTTGCCAAGGTGATAAAACAGCAGGAAAGATCTCTGTTCTTCAGGCAAGATTTCTGAGTCCACAAATGCATGTGTTCTAGAGCTGGGGGACATCCTGATGCTCACCTTGCTTTTGTGCATCATGTTTTCCTCACAGCACATTCCCTGTTGCACATTCCTGATTCTTGCTGCTGTTTTGAGAGCTTCCATTTGTGGATTTCACCTAAAATCTCTTCTCTTCAGTAGATTTTCAATTTATGGTGAGGTATTAATACCTCTCTGACTGTAATAACCACTTGCATGCAAACTTCTCTTGTCCAGAAACATGCCACATCCCTTTCTTGCATCAGAATAATTAAGATATTGATTTAATGTAGGCATTTCTGAGTTGGTTTTCTGGCTTTCAGTCTGTGCATTAAAATGATTGAACTTCTTAAAACAGCCCCTTCTTTTTACTCTCTTAATAAAACACTGGAGTTCCCATAATTTTCAGGTTATAGGACAAATAGATCTTGACTGTTTTAATGCTTTTTCTTTTTTAATCCTTTTCTTTCTGATAGCAGTCTGACCACAGAACATGCAGAGAATTCCATGGAATGGCAGCAGAGCTGGGATCTGTGACCTTCACCACAGACATCCAGAGGAATTTAAGAACAGAGTTTGATCCCATTCCCAGCTGCTCTCTTCAGGGATGCTCTCCCTGCTGGAAACTCAGGAGAGGATACTGCTGCATGGGCACTTGGGAGGAGGAATTTCTCCTGTACTTGGTCAATTTTGGGTTTCCTTTGTCAATTTGGGGTTTATTTTGTCAGTTTGGGGTTTACTTTGTCAGTTTTGGGTTTACTTTGTCAGTTTTGGGATTATTTTGTCAGTTTTGGGTTTACTTTGTCAGTTTTGGGTTTACTTTTATTCCCTACTCACAGATTATAATCAGCCAGCTGAGTTCTATCTGTGGAGAAGCTGTAACTAGTGTTGGGGAATATTTCCAGGCATATGATTCCTGCTCATTTCATGACATTGTTTGTGCTTTTACATTTCACAGCAAGCAGGCTTGCTGCTGAGAAGCTGCAACATAATCACCACCAAACAGCTAACACAGCAACCAGGCAAGTGGCAGAGAGTGTCTGGTGCTGTCACACTCCTCTAGCTGAGCAGTAGCTGCCTGGTTGTTGAGGAAATAGAATTCTATACCAGTTTATCAAATCATGATTTAGAAAAATAGAAGTCTGGAAAATATTCTAAGGATTTCTAAATAAGGATTGATGATGATGTATAATGATTTCTAAAATAGTAACTCTATAAAGATGGTGGTTCCATTCATTTTTATTGAGTTAATAACCATGCTCTCTGTTTACCATATAATAGTGGATTTATGTCAGACTCATTAAATATTTCAGTTTTCCCTCCAGATGATTTCAGGGATGTAGAAGCTGCCTGGAGATACTCTTAAAAGACCAGTATTGAGATGAAGTTAGCAGGAATTTCCTCTGCTGTCCAAGGCATGCAGAGTGGGGTTTGAAAACAATGGTCAAACATCCAAATTGCCATCTTATTTTTATAGAAAGAGTGAAGTTGGAAACATTTTAGTTCTCAAATTAAAACAAAAAGAGATAATTTTTTTTACATGTAAAACCAGATTTCATTAGAATATGGCATTGTCTTTTGGATTCCCTTGTTCTGTTCTGGCTGATAGTTCTCAGCTGGAATAATTCATGAGTCCACAGTGCTGTCCTGCTACCCTGCCACCAATCTGGCCTTTTCTGAACTATTTTGATGCCATTCTGAGATAAAGAAGCCACATGTGCATTTCCCTCCAGTAAAACACAACATCAGCTTTGGACTAGGTTGCTTTTTTCTCTGAAAGCTGAGAGTTGGAGAAAAAAAAAACCAAAACCAACAGTAGTATTTAAATCTCTGTCCAAAATGTCAATTTCAAATAAATCTTTCCCTCCAGGTCTTACAAATCTCTTGCATCTGCAGGAGAGGAGGCCCCTGGGCAGCCTTCCCTTCTGCTGCAACTCAGAGCCTTCACACATAGTTACAGAGGGATGAGGCCAATACATAATTCATTTCCCTGACTAGACTGGAGCACAAATGCTGATGAAAAGTCTCTTTGCAATGCTGCATAATGCAAGGCTGGTGATTCTGTCACTAAGAAAAGAGGAATTGCAGGGTAGGAAACTGAGCTGGTGCTTTTGGCCTTCACATGTCAAGACATCATTGGAGTTTCACTCATTCTTTCAATGATTCAGTTCTGTGATCTCACAAGATTTTTGCCTCCCTTGGAATAATTAAAGAAAGGGAGAGGGTCCAGGGAAGGGACATGGAGCTGGTGAGGGGTCTGGAGAAGAAATTCTTTCTGGAGAGAGTGGTGAGGCGCTGGAACAGCCCAGGGAGGGGGTGAAACACCAGTAGCTGTGGCACTGGAGGCTGTGGCTGGTGGAGAGAGAGATGTTGGGCTGAAGGGGGGGCTGGATGATCCTAGAGCTCCTTTCCAACCATTCTAATTTGATTCCTGGAGCAAGAGGTGCAACATCTCTGGCTGTAGATTTAGTTGGTATGCTTCCCCCATAATGATCTGAGACACTTCCATTTACCATCAGTAAATATCAGACTGATCTTGCTATCTCTGTCTGTCTCATGAAATATACATACCAGCTAAATGTGCCCAAATGATTAATTTACTGCTGTGCAATGATTAGCATAAAAACCTCATCACTGCACAGGATAGAAATGTTACCACTAATTGCTGGTTGAAGTGAACAATGTTTTCTGCCTAGGAATTAATGATGCATGTAGCACAGCTCTGGGATGGGAAAACTCAGGACTTTTTGGAAGAGAAGCAGCTTTTTCTTCTCTTTTCTGCTAAACAATGGGGGAGCCTGATCATGTTCAATAGAAAAGAATATTCTCTTGTGCATCTTTGCACCACACTTAGAGACATGTTTGAACTGCACCTCACTGAGCCTCGCAGGCCTGTGTTACAGCCTCTGCAATGTTCTGACTTCACCTTTGTGAATGTGATTATTCTGTATGTCACTTATCCTACATTATCAATTCTTACTATCCAAATATGGCATTTACCCTAAATTATCTGTATCTTTTGCTTTTTTGAGGGTATCAGTAATAGACCAGCAAAGAATTCCTATCACTGCCTGTCCTTAAAAGCAACTTTTCCAGTTCTTTTATGCTCCAAGTCATCATTTTGTTGGTGTTTTGCTTTACATTTCTATCACCAGGACAGAAGGGTGTCACAGCTTTTAAGAAGATAACAGTGTAGAGGCTGATTGCTCAAAAGCAGACCACAAGACCTCCCCAGTTTCCAAACAAAGCTGCTGTGCTGCTCCTCCTGTGGCTACTTCCAAGCTTTGGTAAGATGAGTTTAACAAAAGGAGTTACTAGAAAGTGAGTCATGAGACATTTAGCCATGGGAAGTTTAACAGGCATAAATCACTGCATAGTTTCTGAATGGAAAGAAAATGTTGACAGCTTTACCCTTCCAAATTGCTCTTTGTAGCAGCAGAGAAAGCTATAAATATCTACAGGAAAATGCACTTTTTTTTTTCTTCAGCAGTGATTCCCAGTGCTGAGCTCTGTGTAGAAGTTATTTTAAGCCTTTCTAATGTGGTCTGAACCTTTAGCAGGAAAGACTGAGGAGAAAATCCACACTGGCTGTTGTGAATTCCTATAGGTCTTTATTTTTTTTGCAATGGGAACCAGGTTACAGCTCTGTTGGGAGCTCAGCCTGTCCTGCAAGCAGCACTCCCTCTGGCTACATGGGAAGCTGATTGGAAGGATATGTGTGAGCAGCAGGAGAAATCATCAAGTCTTTGAGCTTGTTAGATCTTCAGAGAACAAGGAAATTTCCTATTTAGCTGGTTAAATAGTTGAACTAAGGTTTTGGCTTTGTGCACTTGTTGAAACCTCTTCTCATTGCTTTCATAACCAATAAGGGCTCCATAGGTATGAAAAAAAATAGCAGGAGGCTCTGCAGGGAGCAGGTTCTCCATCCCCTCCATGGCAAGCCCATGGCAGAGACAGGCTGAGGGCCTGGCCCCTGAGGTGCTGCTGAGTTGCCATGGGCAGGAGGCTCTGGACCAGCCTTTAGCAGGGCTCTGACAAGCCCTGGCCTTGCTCAGAGCTTTGTCTGGGCAGGTGCAGTGCCCCAGTTTGTTCTGGATGCCACATCTTTGTGTGACAAATAAACCAGCTGGTGGTAGCTCAGCTGCTCAGTTCAGCCCTGGTGGTTGCCCTGTGCTCCTGGAGGAAGGGTGATCACTCCAGGCTCCATTTAAAGAGAGGTGAAGGTCACTGGCCAGAGCCCAGCTGTTGGGTTGACCTCTTTCTATACAGCTGCTCTGGAACTGCCATGGAGAATTTTCCTGCTCATTAGAGGGTTCTCCTCCCCCTCTGCTCTGCCCTGGTGAGGCCCCACCTGGAATCCTGTGTCCAGTGCTGGGCACCCCAGTTCAAAAGGGACAAAGAGCTACTGGAGAGAGTCCAGTGCAGGGCACCAAGATGCTGAAGGGAGTGGAGCATCTCCCTGCTGAGGAGAGGCTGAGAGAGCTGGGGCTCTTTAGCCTGGAGGAGACTGAGGGGGGAGCTCATCAGTGTCTGTCAAGATGTTCAGGGCAGTGTAGAGAGGATGGAGCCAGACTCTGCTCAGTGTCATCCAGTGACAGGATGAGAGGCAATGGGAGTCAGTTGAAGCACAAGAGGTTGAGGGGAAACACAAGGAAAAACTTGTTCCCAGTGAGGGTGCCAGAGGCTGGCAGGGGCTGCCCAGGGAGGTTGTGGAGTCTCCTGCTCTGGAGACATTCCAGACCCGCCTGGATCTGTTCCTGGGTGACTTGGTCTAGGTGCCCCTGCTCTGGCAGGGGGGTTGGACTAGATGATCTTTCTAGGTCCCTTCCAACCCCTGACACTCTGTGATTCTGTGATCCCCTGGGTACAGAGATCTTTGCATCCCATACCAGCAGAATGAGGGCAGTTCTCATGCTTGGTGGTGCTGTGGAGGTGACTACTTCATTTTTGCCTAAGAGATGTTCAGGGTCACAGGCTCTTTTTTCCCTGCCAAATACAGTTCAAACAGCAGAACCTGGATGTCTTTGAGACTTGGCTTTGCCATGGGTTTGTCATCACACTGTGAACTCACCAAAGTCTAATACTTGTCATGTTCCATATCTCTGCATTTCTAAACAAGCAGGAACAGGGCTGGCTGGCAGCAGAGTGCTTGACAGTATCTTCAAAGCAGGAGAGCTGAGCAAACATTTGCTGTGTGTGCTCTATTAGGTGCCAAGGAGAATGTTCTCCCTCCCTCCCTCATCTGTGAAGTGATGGATGGGGAAAACATGACTGCTCCCTGTTGCAGCTCTCTCAGGCTCTTACAGTTTCTGCTGCAATCCTGAGCCAGTTGGAGGTGTAAGATATAGGAGACATCAGGATGTGACAGACTTCAGAGAGGCTCCAAAAGCAGCCATGGGATTTACTGCAGTGTGTTTATTCACAGAGGATCATCCTTAAAAACTGAAAGATTCCTTGCACTCTTTGCAGGAAGATTTTTCTGTCCACCTCAATGTCTGTTGCCTTATTGTTGTAAACTAACAAAGTGAAATGAATACCTGTGTTGCTTTTTTGGTTTTAATTCCACTTTTAGATTCCTCTGTGGAAAAAGAAACCATCAGCACAGTTTAAAATAACCACAGGGAGAGCAACCAGAGCTCCAGTGATTTACACTGCCTTAAAAGATGAAGAAACAGGGATTGCAGCTTCAGATAAACATTGGTCAGGTCAGTAGGAATTTCTTTCAAGCCATTGGCAAATGGCAAGCAAGTTAAACCACTGCAGATGGCACTGGGGGCCCTGCACTGGAGCAGAGCAGTTTCATTAGACATTCCCAGAGTTATCCTGATTTTTACAAAACCCCTCCATTCAACTTCAACATTCTGACAAGCTCTGAATTGAGTACCATGCTATAAAAAGTTTACTTTCTGGCTACAATTTCTCTCCCCTTCAGAATAAGCTCAGTCTGGTGGTTTTAACTTAAGACAATAAACCAGGAAGTCCCAAGTTCTAATTGTGCCTCTGTATCCACCCAGCTGGGTGGTCTTGGCAAAGCCTGCCTTCTGTGCAGAGATCATCTGTCAAAAATGAGACCAAAATAATCAAATCCAACCAAGCCAGCCTGTTTCCTAGACTGGAATCAGCCAGAGGGGTGGGACACTTCTGATGAGGTATGTTTTATCTTCAGGCATAACCTGGAAACAGCTGAGGTTTGGGCATCTAATTTATGCTCTACAGGTGAATAAACCTTTCAGCTGCATGATCCTCAGGCTTGGCTGAAGTCTGAACACCCTTGGGATCTGTCTTTGTTGTGGCTTGGAATGGAAAAGACATCAGAATTTGGTGAGTTTTGTGACCTCAGGACAGATGAAACCTTGGAGTTGTGGAGGATTTTCTGCTGGTTGAAAAACCAGGATCCTCTGTGTGTGAAATTGTAGATGTTCCCTTCAAAGTTCTGCACAGAGACTTCTAGAAAAGTAACATTGAAGGGAAAAAAAAGAAGAGAAATGGTTAGTACAGAAACCCTCATGCATAATAATACCAGGAGCCTGGAAACAGGGAGGTTTGAATCAAGAATAAGAGTTAGGGTAATAACCCAGCAGAGTACATTTAATAAAGCATCCAATTTATTCTTAGTCCAAAGTAATTTCCTTATGGCTGCAGGAAATAAGCCTTAATGGAGTAAATTCAGATAACATTTAGCAAAGAGAAATAGGTCCCACCCTTCTTCATTATGCTGAGCAGAGAGCTACATGAATCTTCAACCTCCTGCTCCTGCTGCTCTGTGAGCCCTTAGCACACGTGGTTAGGAGCCTTCCACATAAAGCACCTCCACCTCTCAGTGAAATGTCAGCCCATTCTGTGTTGGATTCATTACTAATTAATCCACTGTCCTCTCAGCTTTCTTGAGCTTCATTAACACCACCAAAGAAGTACAAATGGGGAGGTGAGGAATGCTTCTTGTGCCCAAGGAAGGTAGCAGCACCAAGGAGCACTCAACTCTTCTGGTAGCTGGGGGAAAGGAAGAAGAAACTGAAAAGCAAAATGCCTTTATTCAAGATAATTGTAGAAAAAGCAGGAAATTTATAATCCAAGGAATGCTGAATTGCCTGAGATGTTGCAGCAGGATGGAGAGCTGGGCCAGGCTGATGGTGAGCTTGGAAGTTCAAAGCAGCTTGGAGCAAACCTGAGCCAGCTGGATGGAAGATGTTTCTGGGTTCATTATCCTTCAGCACCCAGGTAGGTGCAAATTGGCTGATCTCACTGCCTGTATTAGGATTTTGGTTTAGGCGAAATTGGGAACAACAGGCCCTGGTGCCAAAAGAACTGTTGTTTGAGGCTGTGGTTGGAAACTGCAGAGCACAATCCTGCTGGAGCAGGGCTTTTTATCCTTCCTTTTGCTGAGGATTGTTTCATGCAGTCAGTGCTGAGTCTTTTGTTAGGGTTCACTTTGAAGTTTGAAACCAATGGGCTTCCCGTGATTTCCCCTTAGCAAGTTTTCTTTGCAAGGAATCTGCTCTACAAACTTCTTTGGAGCTTGTAACTTATCAGTGGGAGAAGGCTGGGAGTGCTTGCACAAAGAGGCACAGAAAAAAAATTGCCTTTTAATTTGTCTTCTAGGAGAAAACAATGTTCATGTGACTGCTGGTGATTTATTTATCTTGCATGCAGTGGCTCCTCATTGAAGACAGCAAAACCCAACTGTCTCACTGGTTCTCCAGCCTTTTGAGGTCAGTGCTTTTGGGGAACCTCAGCAGCAGAAAGGTATGTCTCATAACACATCTCCCCTTGAGGTTGTGAGGATCCATAAATTCAGGTTAAATTCCATTTGGAGCCAGTCTCCATTTGAAATAAGAGTGTGGCTGATAAATAGAGAAAAGATCAGAGAGCTGTGATGTAGCAGGTCCTCTAAAAGTCTCCTAATGACATTTAATAAAGAGAACCTCAGGACCAATATATGGCTTTTCTAGAAGCCTATGGAAAGTCATTACATCAGAAGGAATCCAGTGTAAGCTCAGGTCACTGCAAGGATTCAAGCCTTTGCATCCTGGGCACTTTGTGTCTAGGGAAAAAAAGATGATCAGAAGTTGAATGAAGCCAAACCATGTGTCACAACACCCCAATTTCTGCAAAACAAGAGCTTTCACAGGACATCAAAAATCCTTCTCTCAGAGTGACTCTGTCCTTGGCTCTGTTTCACTGAGAGCTTCGTCCTGCCCCTGGCCAGCTGCAGAGGGACAGGCTGTGTCCTCTGGTCTTGAGAGGAACCCACTTCTGTCTTTCCTTTGGACACATGACTTGGAAGGGCTGTGCCTGGGACCAGGACAAGCCCTCCTGTCAATGCTACAGATGAGTTTTCATTGTATTATAGAACTGTCAGGGTTGGAAGGGACCTTAAAGCTGATCCAGCTCCACCCCCTGCCATGGCAGGGACACCTCCCACTAGAGCAGGTTGCTCAGAGCCCCATCCAGCCTGGCCTGAGAAACTGCCAAGGATGGGGCTGCCCCCACCTCTCTGGGACCCTGGGCCAGGCTCTGCCCACCTTCCTGGGGAANGAATAAACCTTTCAGCTGCATGATCCTCAGGCTTGGCTGAAGTCTGAACACCCTTGGGATCTGTCTTTGTTGTGGCTTGGAATGGAAAAGACATCAGAATTTGGTGAGTTTTGTGACCTCAGGACAGATGAAACCTTGGAGTTGTGGAGGATTTTCTGCTGGTTGAAAAACCAGGATCCTCTGTGTGTGAAATTGTAGATGTTCCCTTCAAAGTTCTGCACAGAGACTTCTAGAAAAGTAACATTGAAGGGAAAAAAAAGAAGAGAAATGGTTAGTACAGAAACCCTCATGCATAATAATACCAGGAGCCTGGAAACAGGGAGGTTTGAATCAAGAATAAGAGTTAGGGTAATAACCCAGCAGAGTACATTTAATAAAGCATCCAATTTATTCTTAGTCCAAAGTAATTTCCTTATGGCTGCAGGAAATAAGCCTTAATGGAGTAAATTCAGATAACATTTAGCAAAGAGAAATAGGTCCCACCCTTCTTCATTATGCTGAGCAGAGAGCTACATGAATCTTCAACCTCCTGCTCCTGCTGCTCTGTGAGCCCTTAGCACACGTGGTTAGGAGCCTTCCACATAAAGCACCTCCACCTCTCAGTGAAATGTCAGCCCATTCTGTGTTGGATTCATTACTAATTAATCCACTGTCCTCTCAGCTTTCTTGAGCTTCATTAACACCACCAAAGAAGTACAAATGGGGAGGTGAGGAATGCTTCTTGTGCCCAAGGAAGGTAGCAGCACCAAGGAGCACTCAACTCTTCTGGTAGCTGGGGGAAAGGAAGAAGAAACTGAAAAGCAAAATGCCTTTATTCAAGATAATTGTAGAAAAAGCAGGAAATTTATAATCCAAGGAATGCTGAATTGCCTGAGATGTTGCAGCAGGATGGAGAGCTGGGCCAGGCTGATGGTGAGCTTGGAAGTTCAAAGCAGCTTGGAGCAAACCTGAGCCAGCTGGATGGAAGATGTTTCTGGGTTCATTATCCTTCAGCACCCAGGTAGGTGCAAATTGGCTGATCTCACTGCCTGTATTAGGATTTTGGTTTAGGCGAAATTGGGAACAACAGGCCCTGGTGCCAAAAGAACTGTTGTTTGAGGCTGTGGTTGGAAACTGCAGAGCACAATCCTGCTGGAGCAGGGCTTTTTATCCTTCCTTTTGCTGAGGATTGTTTCATGCAGTCAGTGCTGAGTCCTTTGTTAGGGTTCACTTTGAAGTTTGAAACCAATGGGCTTCCCGTGATTTCCCCTTAGCAAGTTTTCTTTGCAAGGAATCTGCTCTACAAACTTCTTTGGAGCTTGTAACTTATCAGTGGGAGAAGGCTGGGAGTGCTTGCACAAAGAGGCACAGAAAAAAAATTGCCTTTTAATTTGTCTTCTAGGAGAAAACAATGTTCATGTGACTGCTGGTGATTTATTTATCTTGCATGCAGTGGCTCCTCATTGAAGACAGCAAAACCCAACTGTCTCACTGGTTCTCCAGCCTTTTGAGGTCAGTGCTTTTGGGGAACCTCAGCAGCAGAAAGGTATGTCTCATAACACATCTCCCCTTGAGGTTGTGAGGATCCATAAATTCAGGTTAAATTCCATTTGGAGCCAGTCTCCATTTGAAATAAGAGTGTGGCTGATAAATAGAGAAAAGATCAGAGAGCTGTGATGTAGCAGGTCCTCTAAAAGTCTCCTAATGACATTTAATAAAGAGAACCTCAGGACCAATATATGGCTTTTCTAGAAGCCTATGGAAAGTCATTACATCAGAAGGAATCCAGTGTAAGCTCAGGTCACTGCAAGGATTCAAGCCTTTGCATCCTGGGCACTTTGTGTCTAGGGAAAAAAAGATGATCAGAAGTTGAATGAAGCCAAACCATGTGTCACAACACCCCAATTTCTGCAAAACAAGAGCTTTCACAGGACATCAAAAATCCTTCTCTCAGAGTGACTCTGTCCTTGGCTCTGTTTCACTGAGAGCTTCGTCCTGCCCCTGGCCAGCTGCAGAGGGACAGGCTGTGTCCTCTGGTCTTGAGAGGAACCCACTTCTGTCTTTCCTTTGGACACATGACTTGGAAGGGCTGTGCCTGGGACCAGGACAAGCCCTCCTGTCAATGCTACAGATGAGTTTTCATTGTATTATAGAACTGTCAGGGTTGGAAGGGACCTTAAAGCTGATCCAGCTCCACCCCCTGCCATGGCAGGGACACCTCCCACTAGAGCAGGTTGCTCAGAGCCCCANTGATTCAAACACAGGCAAGCCCTGTGCTTCAAGCTGTTTCTATCAGGAGACCTCTCTCCATCCCCATCCTCCCTCTGAACACTTCACTGGAAAAGGGTTGCACAGTTTTGTGCTGCTTTGTTCTGGGGCAGTGCAGCAGGTTCCTTTCACAGAGTTCTTCTGTACAATTTCTCTCTGTATTTGAGTGCTGTCAGCCTGCAAATCTCTCCCTGGAGATTTCCCTCTGGAGGAGTGTGCTGTTTCTCTTGGCTTCATGGAGAAGTTGTGGTAGAAAAGCCAAGTTCCTCAGGGAGTGTAGGTTGTTGCTATATATAGACCTGGTCTCAGGTAAAGGCACAGGAAGCTTAGGAAACCAAATCATTAAGGCACAAAGTCAGTTGCATTCAATATGATTTCAGATTTTATTCAGGTTTGTAGAATCATTTTTGTTGGAAGAGATTTTTAAGACCATCAGGTTGAACTGTTCACCCAGCACTGCCAGGTAAAGCAGCTCCACTCCATCCCAGATCCAACACACTCAGATCTTCTCCAAAGTCTTGAACCTCTACTTGGCAACACTCAGAGTTACAGTGGCTTCTAGAAAGTGCTTCAAAATCATGTTAACAGCTCTAAATGGACACCTGAGTGAGTTGTATCAGCTGAGAGCACTGGAATCAGGGTTTACTCAAGATTTTGCCCTGTTTGCAAAGCAAATTGCAGGTCAGTGGTGCAGCTTTCAGTTACTGATAAGCCCAGAGGCTGCCCAGTGCTGCTGTGCTGGTGGTTGCCTGTTCTGGGTGGGTGTGCTTCTGTTTGGGCTGCAAACACGTTCTGCTAAGGCTGGAACAACTGCCCTGTGGGCAAAAAGCAATCTGAGCCCATCCCTGGCAGCAGTGAGACAGGACTGACTGCTGGTGTGGGCACCCAGGGCCTTCTCAAGCAAGAAAAGGTGAGTCCAGCATTACTTCTCCTCCCAGATCAGCTAAACTCTGCCCAAAAAAGCCAAGCAGCTGGCAAGAGGGGATCATTTCCAAGGGTGTTGTTTGCTCATCCTGCTCAGCAGCAGCACCCAAGCACCTCAGAATTATTGCATTGTCAGCAGCTAATCATGATTCTGGAGCCAAGAAGCTTTCCTTGGTCCAGTCTCCTCCAACTCAGTGTTGTCACCAAATTTGTCACATTTTTTGGAATGCCTGCAACTGAAAAACAATTCTGAGGTTTGCATTTATGTGACAAGAAATTGAACATACAGCAAAAGTTGGCTTGAGCTTGTAGCAGTTGGAAATACAGGCAGATCTTCCTGGAGATGTGTAAAATGGGATATTTTACATGTGCTTCCAAATCTGTGCAACAGCTGCCAAATTATTGATCAACTCTTCCAAGAAGGAGCAAGTGCTATGAGTTAGGATTAAATAAAGGGACTCTGGGTGTGTTAAAAATGCCAAATATGAAAATTAGCTGGAATCTGATGTAAAGAATTAATATTTTTGGTCGACTGACTTAGTTCACAGTCAGGAATGCCAAGCAACTGACCTAGCAAAGGTTTCTCTCCCCACTCAACCTGTCCAGCTTCTTAAAGCAGTTTTTGTTTGTTTATTTCTCAGAGCACTGACAGATTAATTCCGTTAGAAAGGGTAGTAAAAATCTTGGCAGAATGAACTCAGTCTTGTCTTTTCACACCACTCCTACCAAAATGCATTGAAAGGCAATGTGCAATAATAAACTTTCATCTCCTTCCCACACCTGCACTCAACATCAGAGTAGATCTGCAGGTCCTAATTACTGTAATGAGCTGGAATTCATGTAGGTCCCTGGGAGTCAGCAGCACAACTCCTGAGTTCTCTGGTACAGTAAAGTCTCTGTGCAAAAAAAATCCAGCACTGGCAAGTTGTGAGAGCAGGAAAACACCCTTTAAACTCACTGATCAGCAGCAGGAAAACACCTTTTAAACTCATTGATCATCAGTACTTGCCACACATTGCAATCCTTCCCAGTTTCTAACAGCAGCAGGATCTCTAGAACTGCTTCTGGCTTTATTTATAAAAATAAATAAATTTTTAAAAAGTAAAATATCCCCACAAGATGACATAAAATAAATTAATATTGTTAATAAATAAGAAATATATTAATTAATAAAATCAATTAACCTGCTATCATCTCCTGTTCTTGTATGTGGGTGGCTAGGTTCAGTGTGGCATGCCTTCAATACCCAGAAGTGGATGTGCCCATGCAGTTGGGTTACATGCCACTTCAAAGAGTGAGGATGTTACAACTAGACCTGGTGGAAATTTTCTCCATGAATTCTTTATTATTTTTTCCAAGGAAGGAGTATCATATATGAAAAAAAAAAATTCCTTCTAAAGTTTGAGAAGGAAGGGGGATCACCCAAATCTCCTCCTCCCTCCTGCACTGTCCTGGGACTGAACACCTGCAGCTTTGGAGCAGACCAGACCCATCCTGGCACACAGCAATTCAAGGATGTATTTTTTTTGCAGGAGTCTGTGCCCTTTGCAGACAGCACAGTGCATTTCCATAGATCTCCACTGCAGCTTATTGATTTCTCCTCTAAGTGTGGCCTCAGTTTATTGCCCTTTTCAGTTGAACTGGAAGAAAAAACCCACATTAAAGGCTGTGTAAATTCCTTCAGAAATGCCAGTGGATCAAATGAAAAGGCAGAGTGTTGGTTTATCCTATGGGTGAAACAGGGAAGGGACACAAGCTGCTGTTGGCCCTGGCAGTGGAAGCAGGACCCCAGCAACACACATGGGTTGTCCTGTCTCAGCCTCTGCACTCCTCTCCCCACCTCTCTCTGCACTTTGGCTCTTGGACAGGCCATTTTTTTGTTTCAGTGACTGCTTTAGTACCAGATATCTCATCTTCTCTTTACAGATGGGCAGCAGGATATGGGTGAGGCACTGGAAATGGAAAAGCAGATGGGAAGCTCAGCCAAGTGGTGAGTAAAGCCCAGAGTTCCCCCCTGCTCCATCCTCTCATGTGGCCATGGGCAGGGGGTTAACACTGATCACTTCTCCCCCTGGGATTGCCTCACTGCAGGGTGGTCATGCTTGAGTCCTACTTGTAGAAAAGCCAACTGGGTTTATTCCAGATCTGTAGGATGCCAGGAACTTGCACTGCTCTGGCACTAACACTGGGCTGCCTGAAAGGTGGGTTGGCTGGTACCCACCAGGAGTGTTGGTGAAAGATCTCTGAGAGCAGTTGGGCAGTGAATAAGCAAATAAATTATCATTTCTCCTTCCAGATCTTCTTTGGTATAATATAAGATTATTGGTTTTCTCTCAGTGAAGTTGTCAGTGCAGAGGGTTCAGCTGAAAGCCTGGGCAGCTGCTGTGAGGGTGGCCATGGAGGGGAGAGCCAGTGGGCTGCCTGCCACCCCAGTGCTGTCCTGGGGAGGCAGCTTGAGAGGGGAAATCCCCTTTGCCTGGCACAGGCTGATGCAGGAGCTCTCCTGTCAGGCCCTTGCTTGACACTTCACCCTTTGCCATGGACTTGGTGCTGATGCCTGTCCTGGGGAATGGAGGGAATGAGACCCTGCTCTCCTGAGCATCCCCTAAACTGGCAGGGAAGGGCAGTGGACCCTTCCCTCTGGGTTTTGCCAGGTACCTGAGCATGGTGGTGCCCACCCTGGAGTCCTGGGGCTAACAGGGGGACTTCAGGCTGCTGGCACCAGGCAGGGGAGCTGGGGCTGGTGAAGAACATCTCCCTATGGTACCTGCTTCTTGCTGAGCCTGGATTCACTTCTGTGGTGTGTCCTGATCCCTGCCCATCACACAGGAGCTGTTAGTAGCAGCACAGCAATTCAGCCCCTTTCATAGGTAGGAATAGACACCTGGGTGAAGCCAAGAGGCTACAAAATGATTCTTCAAGCATCTTCAAGACAAAAGTTGTGAAAGCAGTGGCTGTTACCTGCTGGTAACTAGTGAAAGAACCAGAAAACAGGAAAATTACACTGGAGTCAGCTGCTAACACATGAAGGAATAGCTGTAGTGTTATTAAAAGACAGATGGACCAGGAAGTCCAAAGCTTCAAAATCCATTCATTTTCTAGTTAAAACCCCCCCAAAAGCTCTGGCTAAAATGTGAGCTATCAGCCTAAGAGGGCTGTTTATACAGACTGCTCTAAACAGTTCTCCAGGCAGCTCTTTTGCTTCTGCAGAAATCTTTCTTTTTCCCTTGTGTTTGGATTCCTTTCATCTTAAAGGACACCTTGCCATTTCCCATCAGTAAATAAAACTCTCAGTGATAAAGGTCAGGAGCTCAGTCTCCAGGAGGAATTGCTCTGCAGTGCAAGGCAAAGCCAATCTGGGGCTTGTGCCAGTGCTGCCCTTTGCATCCACCCCCTCCAAGGGCTGCTGGATGTTGCCCAGCTCCTTCCACCTCCTGAGCCTGCATTGATACTGGATCTTCCCCCTGCAGCTATCCACAAAACTAGGGGGTTTTGGTGAAAACTAGGATTTTCCTGAAGGCTCAGAGAGAGCATCATGGTTCGTTTCGTTGCAGCACTGGCAAATCTGAATGGGCTGGTGCTTGGAGAGATGTTGGGATGAAGAGATGATCCTGGAGCTCCTTGCACAGTGATTCCAGGGTGAAGTTTGGGCTGTTGTGGTGGAAAAAAACCCTGGGCAGGGTTTGGTGTGTGTGTGTGGCACACGTGTGTATCCTGCAGTGTCCCTCTGCTTGAAAGCCAGCTCCCTTAGCAGCTCCTGCCTGCATTCCATGGGAAGTACTTGGCACAGGGCATGCTGACATGGTGCTGCTGTTGGCTGGCAGGGTGAGTGAGCACACTGACTGGATGGAGCCAGAGCTGCTGCTCATGGAATCTGACAGAACAAAGACATTTTCAAACATGATTTCTGTCACATTGCCATTAGTCCCTTGTTCGGCTCCAGTCCTAAGTGACCTTAGACAGACCTGTTCCCACTGGCAACCCCCAGCTCCAACTTTGGGCTTTTCATGCTAATCCAGTCCAAAAGCAATGCAGTCACTTCAGGTTGGCATTCTAGAAATCTCTGGAACAGCAACATGTGGTCTCCTGCTGCTTCTAAGGTGGCCTCTCCTGAGCCAGGGGCTAACACACTGCTCTTTGGTGGCCACAGCTGACAGCAGCACAGCCTCTCTGAGCAGCTGCCCCCAGCTACAGCCACATGCCTCCTGCACAGGGAAGAGCATCAGGCTTTGGCCCCTTTCCCTGCCAAATGGATGGATGGATGGATGGATGGATGGATGGATGGATGGATTACCCAGCCCTGCTTTGTGCTGGTGCACTCTAGGCCAGGGGGAGCCTCTCAAGGGCTGGGAGAAGTTGCATGGGAAGGGCTGAGGCTCTGAAAGTTCTGGCCACTCTGACAGGGCTGCTGGAGCTGAGCTGCTAGGGCAGGATTAGAGCAGAGGTCTGGGCAGTAGGATAAGATGCGGAAATCAACCCAATCTTTCCTTTTTCTCATCTTTTTTCTCTTTTCTTTTCTTTTCCTTTCTTTTCCTTTCTTTTCTTTTATTTTATTTTTTCTTCTTTTCTTTTCTTTTTCTCATCTTTTTTATCTTTTCTTTTTCTCATCTTTTTTCTCCTTTTCTTTTCTTTCCTTTTTCTCATCTCTTTTCTCCTTTTCTTTTCTTTCCTTTTTCTCATCTTTTTTCTCTTTTCTTTTCTTT